>JAAAKE020161546.1:0-12007 GCA_010014785.2 Anisolabis maritima
ATCAACTAATCTACGACTACCCGGCGTATCCAGCCTTAAATCATCAGAGGGGGCGGGTATAGTGAACGTAATATATATATATATATTTGTTGATATACATAATATAATACCATAATATTAATAAACAAAATATGCTAGTGATCTGGGTAAGAAAGAATATAAACAAGAAATTTCATTTATTATAAAAAAAAAAAAAAAAAACGTAAAAATTTAAAAGAATTAAGACAAAATGAAAGGTTTGAAAAACTTTATGATCATCACATCATTTAAGTACAAAAACAAATGAATATCTTTTTACATTGCATCATTGAATAAGTCAACTCAATTTTTTTTTTAATATTTAATATTAATAAGATAAAATTTTTTGTTTCATTATTTAAATTAATCTAATAAAATTATTTTAACTTAACGGGAAATGTCTTAAATCAATTAATTAATCTCTTATAGAGAAAATAAATAAAGGGAATTTCTATAATAATTGGAGAGTGTCGCCTGTTTCTGCTCAAGGTCGAACGGACAGGCAGCGCCGACAATGGGTTGCCCTACCAACCGGCCGAGTAAATAATTAAATGATAAAATCTCTTTTATTAACCGACTTATTCAATCGGTATAAATAAATATGCCTTTAAATATTATATGTATCGTAATAAACTTATACATGGATTGTATAATGTCTATATGGCCTCAGATGTCGAAAAGACAAAAAAAAAAAATAAACGAAATAAATAACCGACTTGAAAATTTTTTTCAAACAAGTTATACAAAATAATGAATAGAAGAATTGTTTATAATAATAAACTATATATATATAATACTTTGCTAAATTTAAAATTTTTGGAGATATTTTGATTTTTCTGATCTTTTCTAATCTTCTAATATCAAATAATGTACTATTTTGCATGATTCCCTTTTATAATGCTTTTGGTTAGGTAGATATATAAATTTAAAAAAAAATTAATGATTTAAAATTATAAATAATTTATTAAAAAAAAAATTAAAAAAATAAATAATTTGTTGATGGATTTGAACTGGGGTCTTCTTCCAACCAGACTCTGGACCAAAAATTTGATTTCGAGAAATTAGAAAAATAACATACTATGAATCATTTGACAGAGAAAATAAAAAGTATGAAACTTTGTAAAAATGCCTTTTTAAATTAAAACCAATGGAGCGTTAAGGGGATAGTTTTCAGGGATAATTGAACTTATATCAATATATGCAAATTAATTATTGTAGAACGATTTATATATTTATAATAAATATACCTAAAAAAAGCTAAGTTTAAAGATAAAATGCTTTGTTTGTTTTTATGGCTTTATTGCAATCTCTTATTTAATTTAACTTTAGAAAAAAAGTCGAGGCCAAAAGCCTTCACCTAGAGAGAAGAAAGTTTAATATTTTATTAATAGAATTGATTTTTATGATGTTTTTAAATTATTCCATCTACTATCACTCTCAAAAGTAATTGGACAACTTTATTTTATTTATTTTTTAATATGGAAGCATAAGACCTCTTTTGTTTCGTTTAAATAGATAATTAGGAGAGCTACATGAAATACAAAATCCACATAATATTTATTATTAAATTTATTATTTTGGGATTTCTTGTAGCTCTCCTAATTATTAATTAAGACGAAATAAAAGATACATTTTAGAAGCATTTTTTAAAAAATGTTTCTTAAAATTGTCATGATTGATTGAGACGAAACCTCATTTATTTATTTATAGTAAAATTAGTGTTCCAGATGATGAAATCGATCCGATGCCAAATAAAAGTGATATTCAATATTTTCGGACAGTGAGAGGCCAAGCAATATCAAATCATTCATCTTACCCCCAAAAAGCGCTTTTAGAAACAATAACATATAGAGACAAAATTTTTCATTTTTAATAGAATCTAGTTAAAATAACTTAATATATTAATCAATATTTAAATTTAAAAATTTCAATCTTCTAAATTTTATTTAATATAAAACTTTAGAGGAAGGTCTACGATCTGAAATTAATTCTCTTTAACAGAAAACAAATAATTTATTATATATTTAATATAAATCCCAAAAATGAAATATAACCTGATATTTGTTCATTATTAATCACGTTTTTTATTTTATTTAATTTTTATTTTATTTTATTTTTTGCAAATCTTTAATATTTTTTCACTCCCTACTTACTGGGCCATATATCGATTTAAACGATTAAAAAAAACATCGGGAACCAATTTTGAAACTTAATTTATTTAAATAGAAATGAATAGTTTTTACGCCTTTGATAGAATTTTTTTAAAGGAAATATAATGTTCATTTCCCTTTAATATACGTATAAATAAAAATCTAATAGTCGCTTCTCATCCTGAGTAAATTTATTTATGTTATATTGGTTATTATCAATTAATATACTCATAAATAAATAAAGACGGAGTCTTATTTGTCTCAGATGCCTAAAAAGACTTAAAAAAAATTTTTATTTCAAATTTAACATTTTGTTTAAGACCTTTCTGGATCTTGGGCCATATATCGTTTTAAACGATACACATAATATATAAATATTACTATACTATCCATTTATATAAAATTTTTAACTTAAATACAAGTGCCTTAAATCATCTTATAATTCTATTTTCCATAGATCCCTATAGGAACTAATTGAAATTTCCAATGAAAATTGGCAATAGGAGTGAAAGAGATAAAAGACTGAGAGTGAAAGAGACAGAGAGAGAGAGATAAAATATCCGCCAAGGCGCCGGCTGTCCGCTCAAGGCCAACCTGACTGGAATCTCGACAATGGGGAGTCGATGTGGCAACAAGGCCTCTTCGCCTCGCCGACCGGTTGCCAGACCAACAATTAAAGATTAAAAAAATATTATATTATCCAAATTGAAAAAATTAACAAAATTAAAATATATTCAGGATAACATAAGAGTTAGTATAATAATCGCTTTAATTGGCCTTTTTGTGGATAAATAATAAATTACGCCGTCGATAGGAGGAGCAGGCAAGGCTGTAGCCGCGAAGATCGGCATCTCTAAAGGACCGCAGGACATAGTCATAAAAAAATCTGGTCAAATGATGATTTTAAAGTAAAATTTCATGCTGAATCCAAATCCGTCATAAATATTTCTCAAATATTTTTCTATAATAGGTTATAAAAATGATTTAATGAAAGCCATATGATAGATGATTTTTTTTAAAATCTATTCTAAGTATTTGACTTGAGACCTCTGGCAGAATATATTTTCATTTCATTCTCCTAAAAATGTATATAGATATAGGCTATATTAATTAAGAAAGTACAATTTTTACTATATTTATTTAAAAAAAAAATTTATACAAGGTGTTTCAAAAGGGCAATTAAGGGTCTCTAATATACAAACCAAAGAAACATTTTTCTTAATTTATATATATTCACACAAATTTTATCAGGTTTGTTAATTCTCCATTCTTCAAAATAACAAAAAAAAAAAAAATTATTTTTTTCTCTCTTTAAATGATTTGTTTAATTTACAAATATAAATTACCTCTAAATAAACCAAGTTTCTGTTTTTGCTCTTCCTTTATTCATGTCAATGAACACAGCTTGATTTGTTTTCTTATAATATATTTTTTGTCTTGTTTCATTTAATTTGTTCTCTTCTTCAATTTCTCTCTCTCTCCTATGATAAAGATTTAAGAAAAGGGAAAAGGAAAGGAATAAGGATAGCAGTTGGGCAAACAAAGTCACGATGGCGCCCTCAAAATTGTTTGTTTGGCGACCGACATCTGCATTTCACTAGCCATCAGCCCTTCTTTTCTTATCTTCATTACAGGGAGGAGAGTTTATTTGGAAAATCTCATAAAAAATAACTTTTAACGTTTCTATGAATAAAAACATGGTAATAAAGTAAAAATAAGCTTTTAGGAAAATAAGAAAAAAATTTTATAAGTTAAAGGAGGTTCTATGAGATGAATATCTCTATCTAATATCTCACAGTGTCTTTAGAGCTTTTAACTGAATTCCAAAAGTGAACGGAATAAAATTTTAATATATCTTACAGTTTTATATATATATATATAAATAAAATTGTGTTAAAATATTGTACATAAAATAGTCATAAATACCTAGTCATGTGATTTTTAAAAAATATCGGACCTTTAGGGAGAGCTTTGGGAGCAATATAGAGCAAACTAGACTTTATCTTAAATAAAATGATATACGAGCTCAGGATTGCCAAAAGTCTCGAATTTTCCAGGATCGTCAATAATCAAAAAAATCTTATTCTCAGACAGACAGACCATTTTGCGAGAGATTTTTTAGATTCAAGGAACCTGTTTTTCCGTTGAAAACTTGACAGGACATTTTTTTTGCGATTGCAATACTTTCTCTATATTTTACATATAAAGCCTAGAGAAAGTAATTATGTCCCGTTTCCCGAGAAGATTCAGCCGTGTTAATGATTAAATTCTAATAGACTTATTTATTTATACAAAAGAAAAAATGTCCAATTTAAAGGATTGACGGAGGGTGCACACGTTTTATTTTATTTAATATTTCTCCAAATATAACATAAATGAGAAGTGGTTAGGCTTGGGAGCCACAAGAGGTCAAACAGTAGAAGTAAGGGGGAAGGGGAGAGAGAGTTTCTGGTTAACCCTATACGACTCTATTATATAAATTTGTTGCAAAAAATATTTTATATAATCCAGCTTTAGCTCAGGTAACTCCTGCTTACAAGATGTGAGGCTCTGGGTATATTTATTACTTATTCTTCTTTAAAGTTTTCAATTAAAAAAACCTCCAATCATTTTACGAGTTCAGTTATTTAACAAAACGTAAAAAATATTTGTAGAAAAAGTATTTTATTATTTTTTTCATTGAGATGATACTAATGAGTTTTTATATCTTTCAATTATTAATCTGGAAAAAACTGGTTTGGCTAGTGAGCGGAGCCATTGTCGTTCCTCTGTTGGTTTTGTCTTGAAACGAGAGGATAGGGACCTGGAGTCTCCATTGACTTTCTTTCTCTCTCATAAGGAAAAATCCTAAAATACTATAATTTATAAAATAAAAAAAAAAAATTACTTGTAGCTGAATTTGAACTGAGAATCTTTGCTTTATAGATTGAAATCTCTAGCATTTTGCCTCGTTTGACTAATTAAGGTGAGAACTGACCCCACCCTGGAAATATTTTTAATAAATATAATATAATGATAAAAGTTATAGTTATAAAATATAATATATTTATCCTTAGGTCTATCTAGTCCCATTTACTAAAAGATAAAATAAATTTTCTTAAAATTTCATAATTAATTACTTAGTTATTATTTATTTAAATAATTAGTTTTACAATTTCTTTACATAATAGTAAATTTGTATTAACAGAAATTTATTGTTTAGGCAGTTTATAAAGCCTTTTAAACAATGTCCATATTTCACATCAAATATTTTTCAAAATTAGAATTAGAGAAAAATAAAATTTCATAAATACTCATAGATTCCGGTGTATTTGTTCTCATAGCTTTTCAGTTTCCATAGATAAAGGAGAGGGAGAGATTTTCCTTCTCCATCGAGTTGGCCACTTCCTCTTCTCCTTCCCCTCTCCTTCTCTCTCCTCTGATTGTCGAAGATTAAAATAGAAAGAGGAGTTAATAAAAAAGTTCCCATTTTTTATTTTAAAAAGATTTTATTATTCAACAAAGGAATTAAATAAAAGAATAAAAATATGATGAGTCATTGATTAAAGAAGAAAGAATCATGCCTGATTTAAATATTTCTCTTCAATAAATAAATTGTTTGCCAATGCAGATTAATAAATTTATATATCAATATTTATTTTTTTCATTTCATATTTTGTATCGTTCTTGATAAGTGGATTTGAAAAAAAAAATAAAAAATAAATAATGAGATTTGAACCAACGAACGTCCTTTAGATTCAAACTCAATTCTTTTAATCGCTAAGCCAAATCTTTTTCTTGGATCTTTTTGTTTATTTTATCCCCTCTATATACGGAGTTTACTTGAAATTATTTTTTATTACAATACAATTAACAATATTTCTAAAGATATATAGCTTACATTTTGCAATGCCAAGGATTAAGATTATCTAAAATCACTTCTGTCGTTTTGGGCCATTTAATTTAATAAAGCACCTAAAGCAATAATAGTCACCACATTGGTCCTAGGACCTACCCTATTTTCTCTAATAGATTACAAATTATTGTTTGAAGAAACGTTTCTCTATTTTTCTATGAATTAATATTTTTAAATAATTCAGAAATGAGATAAAAAATAATTTTTCAGGTTGACCAAAATATCTTAAACCCTGATCGCAGCAAAAAATGCTATTAATGTTAAACAGAGTGCTTTATTTAAAAGATCCATCACTTATCATACAAAGAGTTAAATATAATCATTTTAAATTTTATTTTAAAAATGTACGCTAGAAGAACGTGCACACAAAAATTAAATAATCATCGTTTTGAATAATTTATTTAAAAACTGGCACGTTAGAAGAAAAGTATTTTAATATCTTACACCTCCTCTCATACCCCACAAATAGTGAATAAATTATTTATAAAAAAATGGGCTCTGCTATAATAAAAATATTTATTCAATATAATAGTTTTTTCGGTTTTTTTCTACTTTATTTTATTTTTTTTTTTAATATCTGATTATTGATTTTATTTAATAGACTCCGAACACTATCTACCATTCATCTTTCTAACTCGTTTATTCATCTCTCCCTGACCCTGAGGGTCCCAAGATTTTGACTCGTATAGGGTAGGGAACAGGAAGCGAGAGCTGCTGATCCAGAATATTTACAAATAATAGAAGCTTTATTATGTTATTATTACTTTATAGGATAAAAAGAACAACTCTAAATAATTAAAGACTTCTTTACTTCTTTTGATTTTGTAAATGAATTGAATTTATAATAAATAAAAATATCTATCAAATTTATTATATTATTTACGTTTAAAATGACAATTAATGTTTTACATGAAATTATTTCTTTTTCTTGTGCTCAATGGAGGGGGCGGCCTCTTCTCACACTTAAGAAAAGAAAAATTATTAAAGACATTATTCTTTCTACTTTATCAACACTCAACAATACCAATTTCTCAGGGCCAGGAGTCAACTTTCATCCAAACTTTGGTTTCTTTGGCCTACCATTATTTGTTTTTTTTTTCCAACAACCACCTGTTGGCCCAATAAGGCCAATTTCAAATCTCGGGGCCAAGAGCTAAACAGCCAACAAAGCTACATTAGCTGTTTCCAATGATGCCTGCGATCGACAAAAGAGTCATTTTATCAGATTTACACAATACCTTTTCTGAAGAGGGCCCCCAATATTGTCAATAATAATTATTTTTAATCCATTTATTGATATTTCTATTTAAAAAAATTAATAAAAATTACTAAACAGAAATTAAAATTCAACGATCATAAATATATTAATTTCTATAATAAGAATTTTTTTTAAATAAAAAATATATTTAAAAATAAAATCGTTGACATTGATTCAAATAATTGTTGAATCTCGGCGGTACCGAGGAACAAAATGTGTGAAAAGCAGGGTCGTTCCAGATATTGAATTGTAATATTAATTATAATTACAAATATAAATTTCTTATCAATAGTTACTTCTCATTCTTTCTCTCTTAAAAACATCTCTTGGAATATCATCTAAGAGAAATTAGTATAATGTCGATAGTCTTTGATGATACCAACTAATACACCCCTTATCAATAAATATATAATTTATCATTTTCTCGTTGAATATCAAAAATATTTTTTTCTTTCTTATCTTAAATGATTCATTAAAGAAAAATTTCTTTTTAACGCTCACTCATCGAAAAGAAAACATTTATTTGTGGATTTGGACAAAGTACTTACAAGCAAGATTATTTTCTAAATACCTAAAATATATAATAGCATATGGCTAGGGAAATTTTTTTAAATAAATTTTCCAATTTGGAAGGTTTGTCTGATCCTGAAACACCGCCAGGCGGCGAATTTAACGGGGCCGGTACACATGTCTCATTCGTAATAATTAATTGTAGGCAGATGATAGGAAGGGGGGGGGGGGGGGAGTTGGCATAAAAATCCTCCCACATTAATCTTAAAAGGTGGATAATTTTTATTTATAAATAAAATAAAGAATGAAATTATTATTCCTTTCTTTTGGAGGGTATAAAAACGATTAAGTACTAAAAAAAACATCCCCTCTCCCAATTTTCATCAGTAAAGATTAAAATATATTATTATTATTATAATAACTAAATAAATTGATGGATTGATTCATTTTTGTAATGGGTTTTTTGTCGCACAAATTCTTTGGCCATTACGATTTGAACTTTTTATGGCTGATTCTGGAGGAAGGGGACTAATTACTAAATTATGTGAGCAAAATTTTAAGTGCTAATTTTTTTGGACAACTTCAACTCTAACAAAGCATAGTAAAAGACCTACTAGACGAGTCATTTGCGGGTTCAGGGAAAACTATTCCCTTGAATTCATAGTAATAATAAATCATAAATAATAAAAAAGAAATCGCTAATTTTCGTTTGCTTGATTGTCTTCAACCTTTTCGTTTGCTAAAAAAAAGCTGGATTCCTCGTGTTCGGATAATTGAGAATTCGGATGACTGATGTCGGATAATCGAATTTCTATTTATAATTTAATTTTTTTCTCAGAAAAATTTAAATTTAAATAATTCACCATCTGTCACTTGATGTTGTTGTTCATTCTTTTTTTATCCTCTAAATATTATTATTATAATTATAAGATATATTTTTAATAAAAAATTTCCTTTTAGAGGCCCACCATAATCGTTTTTAAAATTACAGGGATAAATCCAAATGGCTCTTCCCATATAAATGTATTATTAGAAAGAATATTGCGGTCTTGTGGTCATTTCTTGAAACAACTAGAATAAAAAAAATTCCTTAAGGCCCTTATAATAAATTCTAGTTATCAAATATATTTGCTCATAAATAATCAACTTGGTTCGAAACGAAATTGGAGGAGATAAAAAAAACGCAAGCCTTATAAATCGAAATTATCTTTTTCTTTTGTTTATCCCAAGTTGTTTTTCATCCTTATTGACAAATCCGGCAATTTCAGTGGTCGGGACTTCTCACCCCCGCCTCCACCTTCTCTTTCCCCACTCCATGTGACTGAATATCCCCTACTAGTTGGGAGATTCCCCGCACAGAGGCAGCACCGCCGCGCACTCTCACGTCTCGCATGTAACACGCCGCTTAAAATCAGTTGGCCGCCGCGCGGTCACCGGTTAACTTGTACTTGTGATTAGTAATAGTATTGTGATCATGCTCGTAGACGGGGCCACCTGTTCGACACCCGGGAGCGCCTCACCATCACTCCTAGATTCACCTACACTTGCCAGGGTCGAGAGGGCTAGACTTCGTTTGGAAAATGCTGAAAACCCGTCTGCATCCGCTGGAGATAGCGCCAACGGCTATCAGGTGAGTGGCTACGTGAAAAAAATGAGGACACTGACAGTGAAAGGGTTTTTCTTTAATTAATTTGTCAATGCTCTCCTGTTGTTGACATTTTGGCCAATATTTATTTAAAAAAGAAATATTCCTCACCTAAGAAATATTAGCACATTGGTTATTATGTCAAATTTTTTTATTATATAAAAGAAAAATAAGACCTCGACAAAATGACAACTATTAAAATGAAACAATTTGAAACTAATCAAAATATTTTTCGGATGGCGTCATTTATTTTTATATCATTATACAATTTTATACAGTTCACAAAAAATCCTTAAGTGATTAAATTTATATTTTAAATATATTTATTTTATATTAATAATGCAAACTATATAGGAGGCCTGGGGGTCTTATTACCCTTATATCCACTCTAAATATTTTAATTATATAAATATATCAATTTTCTCTGCTTAAGCTCTCAAATTAACGGGACGTTAGACAAAATTGAAATATTTATGAAAACCTTAACTTGGGTTAACCAACAATTTTAATGATTTGCATATGATAAAGAAGTTTAAACCAAGTTCAAATCTCTTGATGCTCTCGGGCTCAAATGATATACTAATTTTTAATAATTTTCTTTTTAAAATTAATTAATTATTAATTTATTATAAATTCCATATTCTATTTAATATATATGATATTTTTTTGTCTATCTCCTTATTCCCAGAACAGCATATATAAAAATTCCTTTAAAGAATATTCGATAAATTTTTAAAATCAACAAATTCTAAGAAAATCTCATTGAGATAAAATTAATCACGATTAGTTTTAAAAGGAGGTTAAAGAACTCAAAAGTAAATAACTATATTTTATGTAAATAAAATATTTTGTATTTAATTTAAGACAGATCCTAAGGGGAGAATTTTTCTGTGATGTATATTTAGATCTTTTTATTTTAACTTGTTTTGTTGGAATTTTTTATTGGATACCAATAAAAGGAAATAATACTAAATTAAGGTTTTTTTAAAGTCTTTTTCGGCATCTGAGGCCATTTAAACTCCGTCCTTATTTATTTATATTAATTGGGAGCCAATATAATATAAATAAATTTAGGTCGCTCAGAACGGGATCCGAAGCACAACTATAATAATTAACTTTGTCCCTTGCTGAAGAGGTATAGTTTCGTCTCAGAGGACAGTGTTTCGCTGTCCTGAGCGAAAAAAATTTATTTATATTTTATTGGCTACCTTTTAATATAAATAAATAAGGACGGAGTCTAGGAGGATGGACTGAAAAGTTTCCGACCTAACAAAGATACAAGACATTTTTTCTTCAAATTTATTTTTGTTTTGCTACAGTCTCCTTGTAAGGCTACACACCAGCGATGCTCCCATCTCTTTAACCCGTCCAAATAGTACTCGGCATCTTTCTCTACAAAATAATTGTAAACGAAGGTGATGGGTCGGAAACTTTTCAGACCACCCTTCTAAATGGCCTCAGATGCCCAAAAAGACTTACCGAGTAAAATAATTGTATCGTTTCACAAGAAATTGAACTTTTGCCTAAAAATTTTATTTGTGAATTTTCAAAAAATGCGTTTTTATATTGACTTTGTGAGGGTCGGTATGTCTCTGCCTCTGTAGAACTAGTCAAGAACATCTTAACCAAATTTTTTATTGATATCTTCAGCCCAGGGATAGTCTTCTAGAGATTTATCTGTTATAGAGCCCCATTAAATAATTTTTTAAATGACTATTCTCTTGCTTCATGATCTCCATGATCATTTATTTTCTCAGTGATAAAATTTATTTAAATTATCCTTATACCGTATTGGCTACCAATTAATGGACGTATATATGATTCAGATGCTGAAAAAGACAAAAAAAATTAATTTGAAGTTCAAGCCTGAAATATCAAAATATCTCCTAAACCATTCTTTGGGAGAAATAATATTCATATATAAATTTGTATTGTAATAGGGAAGAAGGCAGCCTTTGGATGCTCAATAAAAATTCAAATATTCGAAGAAAATTTACTTTTTCATCTTCAGTCCAATTTGACAGATGAATTTATGGTCAGCATATTTTAAATACATATAACAATGTTTACATATCCACGCTACACTGATGTTAGTTAATGGTACAGTCTCATTCGTGTGAATCACTCATACACTATAAATCAACATCATTGTCGTATATATATACATTGCTATATGTATTTTACATCCTTGCTGACCATCTTTGGGCATAAATACAACGATCAAATTGGAGTGAAAGATAAACAAGTAAATCTCGTTCGAACGTTTCAATTTTTAGTTTTTATTGAGCATCCAAAGGCTGCCTTATTACTGATCCTGCCTTCTCCCTTATTATAATCACTACACAGCAACAACTCTCTTAAAATTGTTTTGTACAACTTTTTTATTTAATTGTAATTAAATTAAATTTGTCTGCGAAAAGCTAAGGGGTGTGGGTTCGGATCTCAGCCAGTCTGATGAAAATTTATTTAAATCACTAGAATACCAATCGGTTTAAATATATATCTCCATTGTTTAAAATCTATATGGTCTT
>JAAAKE020161568.1:0-54886 GCA_010014785.2 Anisolabis maritima
CTAAAAATTATGGGTCTCCTCATATTAAAAAAAAATTTTCTTCGTTAGTGTGTAACAAAGTTAATTATTCAATGAACGGATGAAGAATCGGAGCTCGAAACCAAAAAAATAAATTGTAAATTTATATGAAATATACATGTAGTGTAGTTTACCTTATATATATTGTAGAAATCTTATGTGGTAAACATACATCACACAACTTTCTCTTAAGGTAGGAAAAACTGAGTGATGTGCTGTCCCATCAGGTTTGCAGCTCTTTAATGCCAATTTAATCGATTTCGTAAGAGTAGATTAAGAAACAGAGCGATTACTCCCGCCGTTTAGCCGAACAACGGCAAAAGACTACATCAGTAGACTCCCAAACAATTTTGGGTTAATTCATTTCAAAGATCATCTAATAAATAATTTTTATGAATTTTAATCAAAATTGTTAGAGCGAATTTTGAAAAAATTGAAAAACAAAAAAAAAAACTAAAAAAGTACACCGGTAAAATACTAGTATTTTATTGAAAAGCTTCAAGGTACATGCGACGAGGTTACCTAGCTCAAATCTAAAATTGCAGCCTCGTTCGTTTTTTCGTTTTTGAAAAATCTTCTCACATACACACAGAGACCATTTTGCGACATCCATTTTTTTTAGACTCAGAGGACTTCAAAACGTGTATGTATTACTGGGAAAATCTCGACATCGAATTTTTTTGCGATCGCAATACTTTCTCACTATATATTTCATAAATAGATAAGAGAAAGTAAAAAGAAATATTGAATAAAAATTATTATTATTATTTTATTTTGTGGTTAAATATTTTTTCCCACTCATGAATTAAATAAATAAACTAAGAGGCCTGTCGCTTTTGTTTTCTTTCTCGAAGCTATTGATTCTCCTTTATCTTGATGTTGGCTAAGCAGAAATAAAAGTCAATGGCCATTCTCTCTCTGGACGTCTCCCCAATTGATTTAGTAAATCATTTGTTCATCAAACATCTTGAAAAAGATTGTTTTTTTTTTTTTTTTTTAATCCCATTTTCTTTTTCTTTTCTCAATCTCGCTTCTTGTTCTTATTTTTCATTTTCTTCATAAAAGTATTATTACTGATTCTTTATTTTAAAATCTCTTATTTAAATTAGAATAATATTAAAAAAATTATTCGATTTTACTATAGTATAAGTTTCAAGCATCAATTTGTAACCAATTTTTATTATCATCTAATAATCTCTTTTCTTTAATTTTTTAATTTTAATTTTTTTTTTTTTTTTTTTTTTTAATTGTCAAAATGAAAAGAATTTAATTTATTTTTTCATTAAAATTTTTAGAATTTTATATTTCCGATAAAGGACAATGTTCTAAATGGCGATATCATAAAATATATTATTATTAAAAGAATTAAAGAGAAGCATATTTCATTTATTGGATTCAGGATATTATCGAGATTCAATTTAATAATTTAGAGTGAAGTGAGGGAATTTATTTGACTATATTTATAGGCACTCACCACCTATCTCTCTCAATCAATGAAAATGTCCATCCTAATTTTCTGTGAAATTACTTTATTCTCGACATCTACCTCCTCCTTATTTCTATTTAAGTTAATTCTATTTCAGTCGGGAAACTTCAAGAGGGAATTCAAAATTTAATTGTAAGATATGACAAGTGCTTGAACAAATAAGGAAACCATGTGGCAAAATAAAATAATAATTGGAATCTGAAAATAAATGTATTTCGAAAATATTACATATTCTATTGTTTATTTTTATTATTAAAACCGGCTTTAATAATTATAAAAAATAACCCCCTCCTTGGATTTGAATAGACTAAGGGACTCACTTTTGATGAGTTGCGCGAGCTATGACTAGCATTGTCTGTTCCCTTCATACCAGTCCTCGCCTCATGAAATGTCTGTCTGTGCTTGTCTGTAAATCGCCTCCATAATAAGGCAAGGACGAAGAAGAAGGATTCAATCAAGCGAACTATTTATTTATATTCATACTTAATCTATTCTAAATTTAATTTATCAGCATCTATTTTATATTTTATTCATCTCTTTTTAAATATTTAGATATTGTTCTCATCTTTTAAGTGGCGTTATGAATCGTGTTAATGATAATTTATTTGTATATGGTGCTGACATAAATTTAAGAGCATAAGTCAAGGCTACGTGCTACGTGCAAATATGCGTAATTCCGTTACGAGAATCAAATATTGAATTGCTCGTCAGACTCTCTCCGTCTCCTCCTTTTTGCCTTCCTGTCAGCTCATTTATTCATTCCTTTTGGCCTCTTTGGCATTTTCTCTTTTTCCCTTTTGAGATTTCATAGTAAAATTTTATATGGCATTTAGCTTTAAATGTTATATTAGATGGCAACCGATCAGGGATAAAGGGAAGCTTTTTTTTTTGGAATTTCCATATAACCCTATAGGTTGCCTCAAAAAATGTTTAACTGCTAAGATTTTTTGAAATTCAAATAAAATTCCTAGAGAGAGCATTTATTTTTCAGTCAAATTTTGTAAAACTTAATTTTTTTTTTTAACAAAAACTTTCAGGTAAAGTACCACTTTCGATTATGGAAATTTTGATAGAGGCCTTTGATTTTAATATAATGTATATCTACAAAATTTGACATTTTAAGTAAAACGTTTCAGGTAAAGTATCGCTTCCGGTTGCGGGAAATAGCCCATGATAAAAATCTATGATTTTGCTGTAATGCACGTAAAATTTGTAATATATGTAAAATTTGATTGATCTATATTAAAGCGTGCTTGAGTTATTGTATTAATGGAACATACATAAAGACATAATTCGAAAAATGGTATTTTCGGACTCAGGGAAGCTCAAAACTTCAAGAGCAATCAAAATCTCAAAATAGAATTTTTGGACGATTACAATACTTCCTCTATACAACATATACAAGAAAGTAAAGTGATTATTTCATGGCTCACCAATTCAGTAGGCTGAGGGTAATCTTTATATTAACTTTAAAAAAAATTTTCTTTAATATAGGGGATCGACTTATATGACGATTATTTTCCGAATTTTTTACTCGTAATCTTAATTTTATTTACAAAAATTTGTAAGATATGTATACTTTTTAAAGTGAATTATGTTTAAATTAATAAAGAATACTGTAAGTAATTATATATAAATAATAAATTTTAAATTAAAAATTATTTAATTAACCCATGAAATGAGGAACGAAGGAGGAAGGGGGTAGTTGGGAGAGAGGAGTAGAGAGGTGAAAGGCCTCTCACTCCCAAATAGAAGAACCGGGAATGGGTCAGAGAACCCGAAACCGCCGATTGGGAATAGTGTGTGTCATCAGTGCACGATACACCAGGGGTAACCAACCTGGGAATGATTTTTTTTGATAGGATTGAGGGTTTTTAAGCCTTTAATAATAAGGCTTTCCCCTCAAAAAAAAAAAAAAATAATAATAATTAACCCATAATTATTTATTATTAGTTAATTATTAGAGATATTGTATATATAATACAGACCTATGTTATTCAAGACCCCTCCTGTCGAAATAGTCAAATTTATATTTTTTTTTTCATCGATTACAATCGAAAATTAGTCCAGCCGCTTCTCTAATTTCATAAACTTACCCTAAATTGCGAGAATAATAAGACAAACGAGATAAGAAAGCTGTTAAATATAGAGAAGACGTAACTCGCTTTTTTTTTCCAATAAAATAAGTGAAGAGCGGTTTGCGTTGCGCTCCTTTAAGGATCCGATTCGCTTTGTCTTTTATAAATAAAAATAAAAAGCAGAGTATATCCATAAAAAATATCGAATATATATTATAAACGTATATCAAAGAAATACTATCGTTGAACTTTACATAGTAAAATAAAAAAAAATAGTAAAACTATGAGTTTTTCTTGTCTTCATAAATTCCACTAACTCAATAAATCCATCTCGATAAAACAATCATAATGTAAATTGTCTAACTTTCTAGATTTATCTTTTAAATTGTTTCTTAGATTTATAAATTTTCGATATTTGGCCAACTTCCAAAATTATTCTCCCACCATTCTTCATTCACTTCCTAATGGTTTCCCAATAGGACAAATGCTTTTAGTAATAAAAAAAAAAAAAATTGAAAACGCCTAAAAAAAAAATGATTAAAAAAAATTGAGACAATTTTTGAGATCTCAAACGATTTAATGGAAGATGCTAAAAATAAATAATTTAATAATGGCAATTAATTTTAACTGATGCGAAAGTTGATCGCTTAATTAAATAAAGAATAAAGCAAAAGTTAATGAAATTTCTAATTGGGATAACTATTTGCAATGAAATTAAAAGAAAATTTCAACAATTTTGATTAAAAAAAGTCTTAAAAAGATAATATAAATCCAATGATTAAAACGTTCACTCCGCAAACTGATAAAATTTCCATACATCTCCCTCATTTATACGTAATTAAATATATATATTTTAATTAAAATTGATTCAGCAATTAACAAATATTTATTTATAAAATTGAATTCGACTGATAGGGAGATCAAAACCCATTGGATTATAATCAAGGGTTAATTAATTAATACGACTGGAGAGAGCGAGACAGAGGTCTTATTTTATTTTACATCAAAATGATTAATTATACAGGCCAACAAATTTTTTTCACCCAAAGGAAAATAATTATTTATAAATTAGAAACTGCAATTTATAAATATGCCTTTTGTTGATAATTATTTGGATCGGGTTTTCGAGATATTTCAAAACAAAGTCGAAATTATCCCATCGTGAATTTATTTAGATCAATTGATATAAACAAAAGTGGAGTAGGCAGAAAAAAGATGTCTTTATGTAAAAAATCTGGTGTGACGTCGCACATCACATTACTTTCTCTTAGTTTAGGACTTTGAAAAAATCAGAAAAAACTAAAAAAGAATATCAGTAAAGTACTTGTATTTGTTGGTCGATTTTAATCAAAAGCTTCGAGGTGCAAACAACAATGGTGTCTAGACTAAATATACAATTTCAGTCTCGAACGTTTTTGAGAAATCTTGTTTTTTACACACACACAGAGAGAGAGAGAGAGAGAGACCATTTTGGGGACCTATTTTATTACTCAAAACGTGTATTTCTTCTGAAATCCCGACATCGATTTTTTTTTTGATCACTATATATTTTATATATAGGTAAAAGAAAGATAATAATACTCGCAAATTGTTGAAATTACTTATGAGCTACTTCTGAGTTGACCGATGATGGCCTTAAAGCCGAAACGTTTCACTCAACTTGAGAGTTTTTGTCTACATAGAGCTCATCCGTTATTTACCTTTCTTATGCCTCTCTTGTCCATATCAAAATTCTCACATCATTAATATACTAGTGTATTTTTTAAGTCTTTTTCGTCGTCTGGAGCCATTTAAATTTCGTCCAATAAAAAAAAAACTTCGGTGTAATTGAACTAGACTAGAACAGAAAAATGAAAACTATATAACGATATAATTGGTGGCTGTGAAGAATAATTGATATAGAAAGATCAGCCAAAAAAGTACAAAAAAACTTGTTGATCTCGGAGATGTTTAGAGACAAATTTATTCTCATCTTCAGTTAAAAATACACATATATTACAGCTATAAGTTGATATATAAAACCATTTTCGTTATTAATTATGACTTGCGATCAATTTATTTTGCATAAAGTTAATCATATATATGTTCAACATGTGTAAAATATTACAATTATAATAAACAATATAATATTTAGGCGATTGCCTTAACGATAAAATCAATTTGAATACATTTTTCTTAAACTTTAATTTATCTCACACAGAGGTTAACCCTCGGATCAATTTAATTTAATAATGGACAAAAATAAATGTATAAAAATAAATTCAATCTTCTCCCTAAAGTCATTTCATCTTAGTTTCTCATATGTTTTTCTAAAAGTAATTTCATTAATTGTACCATTATAAATAAAATTTTACATATTCTGATATTTGTGATATATAGACAGGAACTGTGATAGAGTTCTTATGTAGAAAGAAGATCCAGGTAAAGTTTTTTAAGATACATTTGTCTCCCTGATCTTTCATTTACTTGAACTTTGGAATTTTTCTCTTTAAAATATTCGGTGGATGTTTGTCCATTTCTTATAATATTTAATACTTTTCTTCTTTGGGAGTTTATTATTTGGACCATTAATTAATATTGGAATTATGAATTGAGATTTGTTATTTTTAATCGGATATTCGTATTCAAAAGACATCTCTAGAGCTTCATATTAGTATGTTGTCATAGTTTATTTAAATTGCTCGTTAGATTTTTTACTGGATTATTATATTTTTGAAAACAAAATAAAATTTAGCTTGTAGAAAAATTTTGTGCCATTTTTATACTTTCTCTTATCTATATTTATAGTGATGCGAAAATATATATGTGTAATATAATGATGTGAAAAATCGATATCGAGATTTCAACGTTTTGAGTCCCCTGAGTCAAAAAAATTGATCTCGCAAAATGGTCTCTCTCTGTAAATGTGTGTGTTTGTCTGTCTGCTAATAAACAAAAAAAAAAAAAAACAAACGAGGCTGAAATTTTATATTTAAGTTGGGTACCATCAAAGCTTTTCAATAAAATCGCCCTAAACATAGTAATACTTTTCTGATGTACAATACTTTTTTAGTTTTTTAGCTCTAATGAAAATTTATTTATTAGATGCTCTTTGAAATGTATTAATCGTAATCCTCTCAAAATTTTTTGGGTTCTTTTTTACTGATACAGTCTTTTGCTGTCGTTTGGGTAAACGGCGGGAGTAACTGCTCTTTTTCTTAAACTACTTTAACGAAATCGATTAAATTGGTATTAAATTGGCACTAAACGGCTACCTCGGGAGCCCGACGCAAAAAACAACACATCACTCAGCTTTCCTTACCTTGGGTAAGAGAAAGTTGTGTGATGTGCGTTTAGTCACATATACACCAGATTTTTTAATTCTAAATTAATTAAAATTATTAATAAAATGATTGTTTTCCATATAATCATACAAATAATTAATAATTTCCCATTTAATAAAACGCATTATACTAAAGTTCAAATAAATAATAAGCTTTTCATTAAATCTGTTTTCATATACATGCCGAATGGGATTTAAAATAATTATAATATTCTATTTAATATCGCTTTATTAATTTTGGCTTAGAGATATTAATTATTAATATATCAATCAGATCATTTTTTTTATCTTTAAAATTTGAAATTTAATATAGTAATCAGAAAATTTTAGAAATTCCACCAACTCAATTACCTCTTTTTGGGTTGTCATCAACAAATATCTTAATTATGAATCTCCAAGAATCAATCATTGGTTCGTCTCGATAAAATTTATTTGAATTACATTGGCTTCAAATTAATTTAAATAAATATGAACGGAATCTAAATTGTCTCAGATTAGAAAAACACTAAAAAAATTAATGAATGAACCGAAGGGACATAATTTCAATTGTTTTCGGCATATGAGAACATTATAATATATATATTTATAAATTTTATCGGTCTATTTATTTAATCTCACATAATGAAGCAGGATGTCTATTTCTCCTCTAAGGGACAGGATAAAATTCATTTAAAATATATTAATTAGCAATTAGTTCAAATAAATATGGACGGAGTCTAAATGCTTTCAAATGCTGAAAAATATATTTAAAAAAAGGGAGGGGGGGAAATCTCTTTCCCTTTCATGTCCTAATCATTTTATATATTTTATACCAATTTATATATCCCCCCCCCCCCATGATTTAAGGCTGAATTTGATTATTAATTAACTTGTTTTTAATTTATTTTAATATACATCTTTTCACTTGAGATAAAGAAATGGCTGGATATTGATTGATATGGTCTTAAATTTAATGTCTATTGCGCCTCCTCCCCCCCCCCCCCCCAAAAAAAAAAAAAAAAATTCTGACTACACTACTCTTCGAAATCATCCATGATTTGAATTAGAATTTCCCCGAGATCTTTTTTAAATGACAAATTTCCATTTTATTCTGTCAGTGATAGTATTCCTGATAATAAATATTGAAGTATTTGTTCGATTAACAATTCATGTTCCGCCTCGCCTCTATTTCCCTGACTTTTCGTCATGCATTTGCTGCCAATAAACGTCCTTTTTAATTTTAAATGACACGGTCGATAAAATCACTTTGATTGATTTCAAATGCTAATCGCTCTCGTATGCCTGGGAGGACAGTGAGTGATGGATCGCTAACCACAAGTGATGTTTGTGACGATTTGCAGTGACCCCGCGGTCCATGCTCTGCAGTTTCTTGACGTCATCAATATGAAGGACCCGACGCAGAAAAACCACTTCTACCGAAGTACTCTCAAAGACGTGCTTCTCTTCATTCCTAAGGTCAGTTACAACAATTTTTCATAACGTTTTTTTCCAATAAATTTTTTTTTCTCTCTTACCTCCCTGAGGAGAAATATTTTATTTAATAATTCATAGAAATCAAGATTAAAAATCCTTCTATTTAAAATGAATAAATATGAATAAATATTGGTAGGTAATGAGTATCATAAATATATATAAGTAATCACAATAGTCCATAGTTTTGAAAAATTTTTCTTCCTGGAAACTTTTTTGTTTTATTTATCATTATTTCTTTATTAAAATTTTCCCCCATTCTTCATCTACATATTCAATATTTATATTAACGCTAAAGGAACTGACGAGTCCAATTTGGTCCTTTTTCTTTTTCAAACACTTGAATTTTAATTTTTCAAATGAATTTTTTGAATGATTTATTATTTTTACTTAAATATTGCAAAATTCAAAATTTTAAACTTAATCGATAACGATATATTAAGCTTTACTACTTGAATAATTTGGTTCTTTACTTTTTTTTTTACTAGAGAAATTATTTTTTGTTGACAGAATTTGTCATAATATATTTTTTAATTATAAGTGATACTTAAAAAAGTTAATAATTCAATAAATATATAAGTTTATATATATCTGATAAAGGAAAGGTATTGAATAAAATAAATTTTAGTTTGCACTCCTGAACTAAAAACCTGCCACGAAAATAAATTTTTACCTTTGAGGAGATTCTAACCGAATTTAAAAAAGAGGTTTGTTAATGAAAATTGCTGATAATGATTCAGAGGATGAAAATTTTGCTAGTAATGATAAATTAAAATACTGCAAGAGTAAAATCCTCTTCAGAATCTTTATTTACTAAACAAAAATTCAGATTTTATATTTCTTTATTTAGGTAATTCATAAACAAAATTTTTTAAAAATTGCGAATTTTGAGAAAATTGGAAAAAACTAAAAAATACATCAATAAAGTAAAATCTCATGTTACTCTTAAACTAAAGGACGCCTGTTTCTTAAAGTATTCTATATTTCCTTCGTCGTTCTAATGTTAAGTTTCTAAATCACGGTTTTCTGTCTTGGGTTTAGATAACGACTTGATTATGTGTTTAATTTGATTAATGTGTTTCCATTCCTTGTTGGGAAATCAAGCCTTGGATAACAACAGTACCAGCACCACTGGATATTCCAAATTGTACACAGGTCCAATTTTATTAAACCTGGAAGGGAATAAATTCAGTATTATTTAAAACGATATCTCCAAATGTTTTCCCCAATAACACAAAGGAATATAAATAAAAAATTTAATAACAAAATTCTTTTTTGATTAAGAAAAAAAAAATAAAAAATAAATAATTAAAAGAAATATGTAATTTTATACAACAAAGGATATTCCTTATACGATGGATTTCACATTCAATGAATGAATATAATTTTTATTTTAAAAAAGAGGTTTGTTAATTAAAAAGATCAAAAGAATTCTTTTTACTTATCTATTGGTATAAATGTTGAATGTTCTACGAATTGCCATCGTTTACTTTGGTTACTTTCACTAAAATTAAATATATTTTCTACTAAAAAAGAGAGGGGTCATAGGTGTTTATCGAGTAAACAACCATCCACATTTATTTTGCAAAGGCTTTTTTACCCTTTGTAGGTAATATGGACATTCAAATCAAATTAGAGACAAGGACTCTAATTACTCGAATTTTTGATTATCTAACTATCTGCTTCGCTTATAATTTTTTTTATTAAATTATAGTAAACATAGATAAATTTATGCAATTCGGTGTGATAGGAGACCATATACTTCTAATAAAACAAAAAGGATGGTTTGTGAACTGTGATCTTTAAATGTTAAAAATAAACATTTATTATAAATTTTATTATGCAACTAAATGAAAAAGCTTTATAGAAGAAAATAAATTTTAATCTTGGAAATTTTAAAAAATAAAAAAATTGTTACATTATGAAGTCTAATTAATACAAAAATAATAATAAGATTTAGGAATAAAAGAAAATGAAAACATGAATATTAATATTTAAAAATTGGGAGTTGAAGCTTATATATTATATTCCCAATTTTTTATTTGATTAACATATAATGTATATTTACTCTTACCTTAAGCCTAGGGACAAAAAAAGTCAATAAAGGAGAGCTTTCAAAGATATGACCTAGGCATTTAGACATAAGACAAGAAAGGGCATTCGTAAAAAATAGGCTTAGAAACGCCCTAAATATATTTTCCCAAAGATGAGACCTAGCGCAATCGATTTCTAGCTCCAGAATTAGTAAATTCACTAAATTTCATCCTAATCAGTGCATCGGTTGAATGAATTTTTCCAAAGATGAGACATGGCGCAAATTATTCATCGCACCAGAATTAATAAATACATCGAATTTCATAACAATCGTTAGAGCCGTTTTCAAGAAAAAATTTACATATATACATATACATAGATATTCAGATATATATAAAATCAGCTCTTTTAATAATAGTAGATATACCTGGAGAGTCTGCTTTTAAATTTAAAAAATCTGATGTGACATTCTCTATTTTATTTTGCATCAGGTCGGATTAAAAAAAAATAAGAAAAGTTCCGCTGTGTGTTTAGTCACGTCACTTGTTTTAGTTTGGCTAAAATATTGTAAATTTTTCTCATGCAACCGGGGATTATTTAGAGCAATGAAGTTGAGTGACAGATTTATAAACTTGTCAAGCGGACATCAATCTGGAAATGGATGTAGACAAGTACATTTAATTTAAAAGTTTAATTCGCATAATAGCTGAAAATTTTTTTTAGAAATATTTTATTTATGAAGGAATAAATAAAAATTATGGAAGTATGGAGAAAAAATACTAGTAATTTAATCGCTCCATCTGACGACCTTTTTTACGCAAATATTCCGACTCATGTTATGTGCACATAAGAAATATTTGCGCAATAAAGGACGTCAGGTAGAGCGATTAAATTACTAGTATTTTTTCTCCTTTATCTACACATCCCAACTTCTTCCAGTTAAATCGAAATAAATAAAGATTATTTAAAAAGAGCCAATTTTGAACAATTTTTTTTATTATTCAAACTTCATTTGGGAGATCAAAACATATCTCATGATGTTAAGAAATATACTTATAAAAAAAGAAAAAAGTTCACTTTAAATATATAAATATAATGTATAATTACTTTTTCAGTTTATTGTAAACATTTTAATTTTAAAAACAATTGAAAAAAACAAAGAAATTTATAAAAAGCTTAGTGCAGAGGTAGAGGTCTTGTACCAATGGTTCACTTCCCGTCCTGAGCGACAAATAGTTATTTATATTATATTGGCTATCAATTAATATAAATAAATAAGAACTGAAAAAAAACTTAAAAAAAAAAAAAAAAGGCCTTGGTCCTCAAAAGAGTATTATCTAATCCCCCAAACGTTTTTAAGATATAAGTAGTATTATATTCATTTTCCCCCGTAATTAGAACAGAGTTTTGGAATATATTATACAGAATGATCAAAATCAAAAATTTGTAAATTCATACCAATTGAATATCCGAAAAATTTTTGGAGTAATCAAAGCCCACTTAGGAGCTCGCATTTTAATAGGCGGCCTTGTCTCATTCCAGTTAGTCTAGCATTTCTTCTGCATCCTCATTTATAATGAAATCCTGTAACAAATGTTACACACTGTTGCCTTATAAAATCTAAAATCGAAAATTTTTATTGATATCATAAATGAGACTCCCCTTTGAGTTCCTCACGGACAGGTTGTTCGAAGCATACACTGCTTTATGCCAGCATGTGCTAGGAATCGGACTTCTCAACTATAAACTTAAAATATACAATATATAATATCTCATGTATATTTGCGATTGGTTTTAACATGAAAATTAGAAGTCATACTGAGGAAAGTGGCCGAAACCTGACGAGGTCTGAAATTATTGAATATAAAATTTACTTTTAGAAAATCTATACACTATTATAATCAGAAAATGGCTTTTGATGACGTCATGATGACGTTGCAATCATATGCTCCTAGCAGAGTTTGAAATTTATTACTAAAAGTGAGATTCGATTAATTAATTATATTATATATATATATTATTAATTAACCTAACCTCACTTATATATATATGTTCAGGAAGGTTTCCGCGGTTGGCTGTATTTGGAATATATATATATAGAAGAGGTACTGTTAAATATATATTTGAAAAATATTTATAGTTTTTCTAGTTTTTGATTGCCCTATCCTATCTTACTTAGGCTCAATCAAATAAAATCATAATCTTTAGAGTCATCTTAAAGATTACATATAAAATTTTGTTTCATACCCGTTACAAACACTCCAGATTGTCTAAATTTCATTCCGGATAAGCTTAGTAAATTGGTGATAACTATTGATTGAAAAAATCATGAATATTAAACTTTATTCAGCCCTTCGAAAAAATAATTTCATAAATAATATATGATAATTTATTTATGAAATTATTGATTATTAAGTAATACAGGTTGACATTCAAAAATCCGGATCCTTCAGATTTCCGGCATGAATTAGGGCTGTTACTGCAGGTCCTGAAGATGATCATCCTGACAGCCCATCTGCAATTTAGCTTATTTTCGAGGTTAAAGTACAGTTACAGGGCAATGTTAAAAATTCTGAAGAACTATTTTGTTTAATTGAATAATTCAGTTAGTTGAATTCTGAGGATCTTTAAATAAAATTTTGAGTAGCTATATTAGTTGGTGACCATTAAAATTTCATTTGCTTTTCATTCTGTATTTAATTTTCTTCCTTTAAAGGAAGGTACAGGTAGTCATTTTCTGTTAAATATATATAGCATATATATCCTTCAAAAATACGGCGTTTTCGAAAATCCGGCACTCCTCAGGTCCGGAGGTTGCCGGATTTATGAATGTCAATCTGTATAATAATGCTCATTTTATATATTTTAAAAAATTTTAAAGCTTTAATAGGTCTGCTTTGAAAAAATTTGTAAGTATAATATATAACAAAAACAATATTCACTTTTAAATGAATTTATTTATTAATAAGCAGAACTTTATAAAGTTTCCCTTCATTCGGGCATTTATATGCAGTGAGAAAGGATTGTTTTAATTTTTCTCTCCCCTCGGCCAGGCCAATCAATTATGAAATGAATTAATTATTGATGCAAATTTACCTACTCTGACGACTTTTCGTCAATCAGAGAGTCAGAAGGGGCAATTACAGCCAAAAGCTAATTTGTGTCAATCCGGCAAAAACGAAAAACTCCTCTGGTAATCTAATTATTGACTTCGCCTCTGTACGCCTATGCAAATCAGATTACATGTAAGTTGGCAGAATTTAATTTCTAAATTACTTTATATTATTATGCTGTGAATATCGCACGCCGCTTTCAAACTATCAGATGACCAAGAACAACTAGAAGGGAATTTTATTTTTAATATCTTCTTTAAAGAAGATAATAGCATTTGGCACTAATAAAATGAAATGAAATGAAAATTGGAAACCTGTTTAAAGATGAACTATCATAAACTGAGAAAATTATCTAAATGTGAATTCATATCTTAGGCCATTGGTGCCCAATCTTTAGTCTATCGCTAGTAAATTACAAATTTAAAAATTTTAAGAGAGCCACACTTAGGACGACAACCAGCAATAATAGCATATAAAAGAAAATACATTAACATTAAACTACTACTGTTTAATGCTACTATTAGTAGAATACAAATTAAATACAATTCATGACAAACGTAACTCTACCGTATAATAATCAATGTGAAGACTGACTTTGGAGTTGTCAGGCAGTTTGTTGTATTCATACGGTAAATACTTGGCAGATAAATGGAAGCTCTGGATATGGCAGTGTCCTATCTATAAATATTGCTATTTTATTTTTAATAATCGTGATAAATCTGAATAGGCAAAATGCGAGACAAATTAAATGGGTACGCAAGCAACGTGTTTCTCGGATTGGCCACCGCTCTCTTAGGCTAAGGCCACAATTGATTTCTTGATTGTGCGTCTTGCTGCATTTCAAGATGCTGCTTTCTGCTACGGCCCCACTTGGGTTTTTACATCTCTTTAGAAAAGAATTGAGCAATTAACAAATAGACAAAATTAATATTTCTAAGATCATTTATTGAATATTAAAATTTAAATTATCGCGGAAACTAAATTAAAATGTGTCACACCAAATTTTTATACACAAAATGCTTCAAATGTATTAATAATTTATAGTTTGGTATTATTGACAGTATGTAAATATTTCACTTGATTTATTTAGATTACTCATTTAAAGGAATCCTACTAAATTTCTCTAATACTCTAATTAGTATTCAGAAATAGCTAAAACGTAGCATTACCAATAAATCCAACGAATCACTCACTCCATTATACAATTATATTGACTCATCGGAAATTCATTTATTACACTCAGGCAGTCATTTTGAGCCCACGCCTAATTTATTGTTAACTACTATTACCCTTTAATTAATTGCCCCTTATAAAACATGAATAATTAAAACAAATATTAAAAAATGTAATTTTTTTAAATAAAAGAAGAAAGTTCTAGATTCCTTCTCTTCTAAGAAATTCTTTAGAGAGAAAAAGAATTTCAAGATTGCCTTTTACTCTCTCTGTCTCTCTTTTAACGCAGAGTTCTCCTTTAGTTAGTCAACCAAACATATACTTTATTTGCTTCGTTGAATCTCTAAAAAAAAAAATCCTTAGTGGGAAATTTTAAACCCGAAGAAAAACATTTAAATAAATAGAGATAAAATGTATCAAATTAGACTTATTTGAAGAGTAGAAAGAAGTGAAGTATTCCAGTCCATTTAAATTAAAGAATTCAATTTGGTAGAAAGAACAAGAAATTACCCCTTCCAATTTCTTTGTAAATATCAATAAGGGCTGGTGTAGGAGTTTTCGATGACGTTAGCAGATTCCAAACTTGGCCCCCTCCACCATCTAACTAGAAAAACAAAATTTTTTGAATTAATAAATTAACATTATGCATACAATATAAATATAAAAAAACAATTATAGTCCAAGTAGATTAGGTCAAAAATCAACCGTAGGTGAAAATAATTAGATGAAAGCTTGTAATGGATTTCATCGCTTGATGAAAATTCTAAGTTTGCTCCTAATTCTGGATGAAATTTTTGGACTTCTTTACTTTTTCGTAAATAAGTATTAATTCTAAATTCCGATTAAAATTTATTTGAAAAAAATTTAGATCGTTTGTTTGCCTAAAATCCGATTGAAGAATATGGTTTATAAATAATCTTCATAAATTTTCAAAAAAAAAATATGACTTACTTGAGGCCATTTAAACTCTATTTATTTATATTAATTGCTAGCCAATATAAATAAAGTTTTATCTTTTAGGACGGAAAACGAACCAAGGACAGGTGCCAAAAATAAGACGTTTATAAACCAAGTTGCTTCGAAGCTAAATGAGCAATTGTTTTCATTTCATTTGGACTGTATAGGCCCACCTACAGGGGCCCCCATTTATTTAGCCGAGGAGCTTTCGTGCACACGGTGCACACGGAGACACACTCCTCAAATTTATCCGACCTCTGGCCGTAGTCATCTATCGGCACCCCGTGAAGTTACTTGATTTCCTATCTCTAACTCCTATATTCATTTCTATTTACTAACCACCCCTATAACTAATTCCGTTCCTTTCAACCATCCCAATCTATGCTAAGGAGGATGTGCTAGTTTTAAGAGGAACTCTCTAAGTAAGTAAAAGTTTCGCACGGATGATATAAAGGCTGCCCATTTTTTATATAATATCATTACAAAAAAATTTCAGCCAATCATATTATTGTAAATGTTTCGTTTTAATCATTAACCTCTCCCTCTCCAAGGTCATCCCTTCCTGAAATTCTAAAATAAAACCCCCTCGATATCAAGGCACGAGCTGCCACAGGTTAATTTACTCAAAAAAAAATTGGAGCGAATTATGTTCCAAGAAATTAATATTAGGTGTATTCAGCTCATTTAGTTAAGAAAAAATTTTTTTTAGGGAATTGGAAAAAATGTAGGATTAACAAATTTCATTCATAAACCTTTACAATATTGAATTAAAGTTTTCATTATTAAATTTATTATTGCCAAAAGTTCAGTACTTTTTGAATATTTATTCCATTTTTCAAAATAATTATTTAAATTATATTTTTTTTAAATGTCACTTTCTAGAGGAAGAAGTTTTCAGAAAGAATTATCCGTCAATGAAGTTTTCTTTGAAAGAGCTAGGTCGCTGGTCACATAAGTCCTTTTTTTAAATTCTGCTTAGCAGAGATTTGTTGAATAAAAGGGAGAAAAAATATCTAAGATTAGCTAGCTAGCGAGAAAATCATATTAATAGAAAGAGGTAGGAAATAAAACCACCGTGGGTTTATAGCTGGAGGTTGTCGGATTTGTCCTTCGTTCTCGTGGGGAATGAACCCATACAGATTTTGGAAATAAGTAAAAAAAAAAAAAAAAGAGGATAAATAAATAGAATATGAGACTAACATCTGGTTTTAAAAATTTAATTTAATTTGTATTTTATCGACTAACAGGTAGGTATTTGTTTTTGTTTTTTTTTTGCTTTGTTATCGAACTATTCAAGGCGCAAAGTCTGAGAGTTTCTCCGAGAAACTTGATACCAAATTTAAACTGAAACTTGAGAATGGATTTCTTTTATTTGAACAAATTGATTAAAGATTTTATAAAAATATTTATTTATTATTAGAACCATTAACATTTCTGGCGCACCAACAGAAAGTGAAATAAAAGAAAGCTTTTTTCTTTTGAGGGAAAAGCCTTTAATTAAAGGCATAAAAACCCTCAAATCCTAACAAAAAATCATTCCCGCCATTTGGTTACCCCTGGTGTATCGTGCACTGATGGCACACACCATTCCCTATCGCCGGTTTCGGGTTCTCTGTCCCATTGCCGGTGCTTCTATTTAGGAGTGAGAGGCCTTTCGCCTCTCTCCTCCCCCACCACTAACCTCCATTAAAAGAAAGCCTTTCATATATTAATATAATTTTTTGATTTTTTTTTTTGTATATGAGATTCAAAGCGCAAAAATAAAAATTTTCTGTTTTTATATGTTAAAATAAATTCACTTTGAACAGTTTCCAAATTCAAAGGTAGAAAATATTTATTTTAATAAATAATAAATAAACAATAATTTAATGGAAAAGATGAGTAGCTACTTTAATGGATCCTGGAAGCTAAGTATAGGGATATAATGAATATTTTTTACTTTTCTACATAGAGGGTTACCTAACTCATGGCTCTTGCTAGAAATATTTTCACGCTCCTCCTCTTTATAAAAATTTTTAATTATTATTAAGGAAGTAATGAAAATTTTTTCTGAATACACCTGAACTGTATTTTACAGATTTATTTGTAATTTTTCTTTTAATGATATAATTTTTTTTTATTTTCTAGAAACTTTGGTTTCAACATATATGGCCAAGTTTACAACAGGAAATGAAAACTTCCGAAGTATTAGCTGCAGTACTACAGCCTATAATCTTTTTAATTCAGGAGTGTACCGCAGAAGAATATGAATCTGTGATTCTTCCATCATTCAGGTATGTACAAATTCAGATATTTTACAAATTTAAATTCATAAATCGACTGTTTCTCAACTTTTGATCTACGAGTAGCTGAAGGTGAGAAGGTAGTTCTAATACAATTTCACAGGATCCCAAATTTTTTCGTTTCTCGGTGCCCCTACTGATTCCGGATTATTATTATGCGGCGTCCCAAGTCAGATCATAAGTTTATCTAGCCCTTGTAATACTTAGTAGATTTATTAAGTTATCACGTTTTAAATTCAAAAATATTTAATGTGAAAGAGAAAAGCACTAAATAAGTATATTTTGTTCCAAACATTTGGCGGTATTGCCCCTTGCCTGTTGCGGCGCACAATTTGGGAACCTATGATATACAATATTTTATTTGTATTTATACAGTAGATGTTTTCTAGGAAAAACACTTAATTATTCTTAGTAAAGGACAAAACAATTTATTAGACTCGATTATTAATTCTTATATTTTATTTCCAGAATGGTGTTCTCAATTCCTAAATCAATTCAAGCGACAGTAACAATATTAGAAAATTTACATGTGATTTTAGAAAAGACTCCAAAAGAAGACATTCGTAGTGAAGTGTTGCCTATGTTGTTCCACGCTTTCGAAAGTGCCACCACCCAGGTCCAGGTAAATCCAACTTCATTAGTATTCCTCCTTTATTACTAGATATAATTCACTTGCTTGCTTCTGAATTTTTATATTAAATATCATAAATAATAACTAATTATTTAATCATTTTCATTCTACTAAAATTTATATTGTTAATTTTTTTTTAAATAAGACATAGGACAGAGATATAGAACTAACTTTATTTAATAAATCATATAAAATATTCATTTTAGCTCTCAGGTTGTCTTTTTAAAATCTCAAAAAATTAAATTAAGACGTTCAATGACGTTAATGTATAAAACCATTCTTTTATATAATTATAAAGTTAAGGAAAATATATCTCTCCTAATAAAGTTTTTTTTTTTTATTTCATAATAGGACTCTAAATTTAATTCTTTTGATTTTCCTATACATCCAAAGTGATATATAAAAGAAAATTTAGTAATGAAATTGTAATCTTTTTTCGAAATTGACTAGGTCTAATGTAAATTTTAAAAGACAAAGTCACTTCGTTTTCACTAATGAAACCAATTTATTAATTCTCTTTCCTTATTTTTAAATGAATGTTTTTTCCAAAAATAATAAAGATTCTCCCCACCTTTGGCTTTTACAATAAGGCTAGATTTAATGTTTCCTTTAAGATTAGTGAAAATAATTTTTGAGTTTTGGATAAAATAAGAATATTTGCAACCAGAATGGAAATACATTAGCTCCTTGGTTAAGGACAAACGCTTGCGTATGACCAATAAGTGTTTAGACTTGTTTAAGCGCAATCCAAAATAATTTTTATATCGATATGGGACCGTCGATTCAAAACGAAACGAAATAATAGTCTAAGCAATGGATTTCACCTGATGGGCCAAACCCGAAGAAGGCAAAGTCTGTTCCATCTTCTGATAAGGTCATAGCCACTTTTTTTTTTGGGATTCTATCATGGAAAAAATTAAATTAAATTCAAATTATATAATAAATGTTTTAACTATATTATTTTCAATTACCTTTTTAAAAATTCTTTTTAAAATTTCCTTAGCTTAAAATTATTGAAAACCGACATGAATGACCAAAGGAGATACGAGATTAGAATGTTCTTTGACAGTCAGAAATTCTTTATAAAAATTTTTACACTTGTGCTCTTTTTATTTCATACATATTTATTATCCGACTGCTCTATAGAAAAGAGGACAACAAATTCCCGAAAACCGACATGAATGACCAAAGGAGTGATGAGATTGGAATGTCCTTGAGGATCAGGGATTCTCTTCGAAACTCAATTGGACTTGTCGCCTTTGGTATTTAAATTTTGACAAAAAGCCTGTCTTTGAAGTGGATTGTCTGCTTTGACAACTCTAAGGGATTCTATAAATAAATGTTATATATCAGTTTCGAAAGGTTTCTTTTTATACTTAAAAGAATCCATTTAAATTGATTTTTTCCGCCTATTATTCTTTTTTAAGGTTCTTTTAAAAAATATATATAGTTCTTTTCTTTCTGTTAATTTTATACAAAAGAAAAAAAAATATTAAACTTGGCTATAGCAATATATAGTCCAAAACGAAATTATTACCTTCTCTTTTTCCATTTACCGTATTTCCCGGCCTATAAGACGCGCTGGCGCATAAGACGCACTGTGATTTATCAGGTTAGAATTTACGAAAAATACTTGGATCAGATAGAAAAGGATCAACGTACCTATTTTAATAATAACACTTTATACAAAGAAAATGGAAATGTTACATTTAAAAAAATTAGCAAATACATCAGCGTTTATTCATCGTAGAATCCCAGAAATTCGTCATCACTGCTGCTAAAATCATAAACGTAAATATTTTCACTTTGGTACTGTCGCAAATCCACATTTCATTCCAATATTTAAATATTTATACCCTCGGTCCATAAGACGCAGGCTGATTTTAGGGCACATTTTGGAGTTAAAAAAATGTGACTTATGGACCGGAAAATACGCTAATTTGAGAAATTGTTAGAGAATGAATAGATCAACTTTTTTGTGAACATTTTCTGAACTGAGTAAATAGTGAAAAACTTTAAATAAATTATTTCATTTTTCGAATATCTTCAATCATGATCTGTCTCTGGTATTTTACCTTGTTCTAAAAGTTCTTTCTTTCTTTCTTTCATATCTTTTAAAAATACGCCGTTAGAATTAAAAAGTGAATTTACGAAAAATTAAATTTAAAAGCTTATTATAAAAACTTAGAAGGCAAAGGAATAGTTTGATGGGCTAATCTTTCCTTTTGGTTAATGAGTTTGCCTTTCGTTATAAAACTCGTTTATTTTGACTTGTTTCGTTTAGTTTTGCGATATACCTTGATTTTTGAAACTTTTTCCGAATTGTAGATGAGATTAAAATATAATCCCTTCGGACAGTGTTGCTAACTATTCAGGGATAAAAAAATGAGCACCACACTACCTTGGAAACAATTTTTTTCAGAATTAGTTAGGTCTTTGTTCTTTTCAAAGACTTGTATCCACATACATGCACGTGTATACATAATTGATCGGATTTCCTTACTCGTTATTTTACTGTTAACTCAAATCCATTCATTTTGATAAAAGACGATCAGACCCCTGACACAGTGAGTCGTCTTCTCGCTATCTGTCTACATACACAACGCACCTTGATATTAATCATTGTATCTTTAAGTTAATAAATTGTTGTTAATACATTCACCTGTTTTATTTAACTGCAATGCATCTCATAGACTCATTTTTTTTAACAAAACATTTCTAATCGACTCACAACAGTAGGTGGTACCGGGAAGAGAGCAGCATCTATAAATTATTTCACATTGAATTTTATTGAACCATCATCAGATGGCAGGGAATTATGTATAAGTAATTAATTATATAAATCTTCAATTAACATATAATGGTAAGGATTTGTCTGGATTTTTTAAAAAAATTTTGAGGATTTTGTTAATGTATATATTGCTCGCCTTTCGCTACCACCTTCTGTCCTGATTCAATCAAATATGCAGCTACTTCTACATCTAATGAAGCCATCTCTGACTTGAAGAATATTATTTACTATGTTGATGTTGTCGATTCACTGTTTTGATTATTGCATGATAGTAAATAATAATAATTGCCATTTTTTTTTTCTTCAGCTTCAACTGTATTCCAGCTATATATTTATCTTCCATATTTACTTCCTTAGGAATCTGTTCTAAAATTAATTAAATAAACTACTTTTCAGAGTGCTGCTCTAGTTGCGGTTACTAACGTAAGTGAGTATCTGGACGAGGGTGCCATCCGGGGTATGGTACTGCCAAAAACTAAGTCAGTTTACGAAAAGAACCCCGGCGATTTGAAGATCACGATGAACGTCCTCTCTTGCGTAGAGAGGACGTTGGATCGACTTGACAAGGCCCAGATCATCGACGAAGTTCTACCTCTACTCTGGGATGTGCGACTCCAAGACCCCGAAATCACGCTCAGGGTTGTAAGTAAGTGATCCAGCTCTTTATTTCTTGTTTCTTCTTCTTTTTTAATATTCATTGCCCAGATAAATTGTTTTATCAAAAATTGTATCTTAGATCTTAAACACTTTTGCTTATTAGGGTTTTCAGAATTCGGTAAAAGTAAAACTGAGAATTTTTTAGCATATAGCCTGACTATTTACTTAATGAAATGTTTTAAAATATGATTTTATATTGATATATTTTGGGATAAGAAGGTATAAAGTAGAATTTTTTCGACTTAGTAGAATAAAAAGTTAAGAATAGATTCTCCTAAAATAATTTGAATAGTGTGCCTCTAGTATTTACCTGATTCTAAAAGATGTATTTATGAAATTTTATTTATTATTTGTTAAAAAATAAATATTTTCTAGGACTTTTAATAAATTAATTAACCAAGATAATAATTTTTATTTAATTATCAAAATTCCTTTCAATTAGCTAATAATTTTTTTTTAAAGTATTTTTTCGGCATCGGAGGCCATTTAGACTAATTGGTAGCCAATATAATATAAATAAAATTTTGCCGCTCAGGCCGGGAAGCAAACCACTGACCTTAGCTAATAATAGGACTATAAGATGATAGAGTATAAAATTTCAATATAAAAATTTTTTGGGGGAAAAATACCAAACTAGCCACACTGTCCAGTCAATGATTATGAGCACCTCTAGACTTTCCTTTGATAGCTACAGTGTATATATTCCTAAAAGGGTCCCATACAATTTCGTCGAAATCACACTCATAGACAATGACTAAATAGATTATGCTTAAACTAGTTTTGTACTTACTCAACTCGTAGAGATTAAGTGCACTCTCAATATCCAACTTAATTAATAGACTTTCTTATACACTGTAGCAGCTACAACACTCCCATTTCTATCCAAAAGAGGGTTGGGAATAGCAAAATAATGTCCATTTTATCTTTAAAAAAAAAAAAATTGTAAAAATTAGCAAAATTTTGTTGATTTTTTTTGACCACTTTAGAAAATTTCTTACATTAAAGTTCAAATTGGCAAAATTGAGTCTATTAAAAAAAAATTTCATTTTTGAAGTTATTCCCCTCCACCCTTCTGTAAAAACTGAAAACTCTTATGAATCCAACTAGTAGGAAAGTAAATATTGATAGATATTAGCATTATTTTTAAAAAGAAATATTTAACTTTTTTTTTATATATTAATAATAATATATTTTAATTAATATAATTCGTCCGTTTATATATATTTTAAAAAAAGCATTAAGCCTTGATTGAAAGGATTATAAATATATTAATATAATAAAAAAAACTAACCCAATGAGACAAGTAAAATAAATATGATATATATCTATTAAAAATTAATAATAATATAAAAATATATAATATATCAACTTTTTGATAAATGTCGTTTCAAATTAAATTATATTCCCCCCCCCCCTTTCAAAAAAATTTAATTATCAATTTTTATGCTTTTTCATATGCCAGATTTAATAATTTATAATTATTTTATTTTATTATTTCCTATTAATTAGCTTTGATTTTTCATAAGGAAAGATAGGGTTTACTATTTTTTTCTTTTAATCTTATTGGCATCAGAGGCATATAGACTTTAAACAAACATAGTTAGATTATTGTGAGTCCCAAAATTGTTTGCGACCCTTGTAGATTTTTTTTTTCAATTTTCTCAAAATTTTCTATAATTGATTAAAATTCCTAAAATAATAATTTATTAGCTAATCTTTAAGATGTATCGAGTAGTTTAAGAGAAAATCGTTAGAGTTCTCTAACGATATTGATTAAATTGGAATTTTTAATAAAGGCCCTCCATAAGAAATATTTTTCATTTACGAATGCTTTTTAATGCTCCTAATTTAAAATGTAATGTCGTTTACTTTTTAACTAATATTTTTTGTCCCAATTTAAATTATATTATAAAAGATAACTGCATAGCCTTCGGTAGGCTTGAAGGATCAGTGCAACCCTTCCAAAATTTCAGAAAATTTCATTTAAAAAACATCCCTGCTGAAATTTTAAGACAAAACATTATCACCCATTTTTGTGTATTTCACATTCAAGTTTGGTCAAATTCACCAACAAATAATTTTTATTATTAATATACTTAAAAAAAATATTAAAAGTTTTAACGAATAATATTACGCTATCTAAAGAACCTGTGAATTATTAACAGTAAATGTTTACACTGGCGTGAGCTAACAAATACCCTTCTTTATTTTTTAAGGGTCGTGGAAATGCTTTTAAATAAAAAAGCCTTAGCACCTAGAGTTTATAGTCATTTTATACTCCTATTATAGAACCTTAATGGTTAACAAACAGTGAAATTGATTAAGGATTCGGAGGGATTTCCTGTTTTTAACGCCCAACCATTAAATTTCTAATTATTTTTCTATCGAAATAAATAATTTTCGTAACTCTTACTCTTTTATAAACCATGTTCATTTATATCTAATAAATACAATAACATACATCTATATATACTACAATATACATCCTCAAAATATTAAATACCCTAAATAGCAAAATTATTAAAAAGTTGTTAACAATAAAAACTTCCTTAAATAAAAATCAATGAACACTTTTATACTTTTGGGCTTTGACATATTCAAAATTACCGCCACTTTAGATAGATATCTTCATCTGGGTTTCCCATATAAGTTACTTCACCCAATTTTCATTTCATTTTTTTAATATTTATTTTTAAGGTTCTTTCTCTCAATATATAATATGAAATAATATTCGCATTTTCATGTTGTGATCCTTTGTTCCTTGTTTTCCAAACACGAGCATGTCTTCAGCTAATTCAGCACTCCTGATAATCCTTCAATTACCTCGTTGCCTTCGCTGATCCTCCGACGCGGAACTTATCACAAATGACATAGGCGAAGTGAAGCCATCTGTATCGACCGAAAGGTCGAAAGCTTACTAGATTCACCATCTAATCTTACTTACCAAAATCTATTTTTCCCATCTAAAATTGAAAATACCTTCGCATTATTCAATTCAGGAGCAATCTCCTCACTTGTAGGAATTTGATCTTTTTATTGCCTTATTTAAATAAAATGGATCCAAATCAAACTTCCATCTTGCTTTTCTAATATCACATTATTACTTATCCATGCCGTAGCCCTATTCTTTTTTAATAATTCCTCGTTCACTGATAAAAGATTTAATTTTCCGATCCTGCTGATAATAAATTATTTCTGCTACTCCTTACCACTTGAAATTTTAAATTATATTCTTTTTTTTGTACATACAAATCAAATCACTTCACCTTGTGGTTTTTTAACCGATAAATCATACTATCTCAAATTGATTTTACTTTGTTTTAAAAATGAATATTCATAAAATCTCTACATAGATCTATTGTTCTTTGTAAATCTAAATCGGGCTCCTGTAATAATATCCTTTTGAATCTTGAATCTCTTACTCTCAAAACAATTCGATCTCTAAAATAATTTAATCTATTAATAATCCATATTTATATGGTACCAACTGATTCAAACATATCAAATATTTATCAAAAATTTCTTCTTCTTGATTGGGTGAGTCATAAATCTTTTGGCTACCAAAGAGTTTAAATAAATAAGGACGGAGTCTAAATGGTCTCAGATGCCGAAAAAGACTTTAAAAAAGAATCATAAATGACATTTTTTTCAAGATGCTTCCATTTTTCGTCTTTTCATCTTGTAAATTCAAATTCAAATAAATCTTATAACATTCTTGATCCATAACCGATAATAAAGTTGCTATTCTTCTTCTTTCAGCAAGTGATTCCCTATCTGAAGCATCTCAAAATTATTCCAACTTTCTCTATATTTCTTCCAACTTCCTTACTTCTAAACTCATCGGCTTTAATGGAAGAATACATATATTTTAAGCGCTTCTTTCATAAATAAAAAGTATTATTTTGAATGCCAATTATTGGTAATGGAAATATATATATATATACATATGAATAAAACATGGTGTCAGAAGTGGGCGAATTTAATTTTGAATTTTAAGTATAGTTTGTATATATATAATACTTTTTATTATTATTATATATACAACATAACAACTATTAATATATACAACACTTATTATTAATTATTATTAATTTACTGTAGAGCCTACTTAGTGATGTAAAAATTATTACAAAGAACAAGGTCGGTTTTCTTATAATTTTTTTAATTAATATTTTTAATGATAAAAATTTATAGAATTGTATATTATATTTTGAGGCTTGAAGGATTTTATTTATGTGTGATTAATTGGCATTTGCCACTGCATTTCAACACTCCCCTTTAATCTGGAATTTCTTTCTATCCAGAAACCCTTCATCTCCCTTCGTCCCATGTGGCTTTAATCAAAATGATTGACACAAGAAACTTCCTCCCTATTTAGGAAAGAAAAACAACTTAACATCTCCTTAAGATCCAGCTCTTCTCTTCTAATTTCCAAAGTACTTAACAATCTTTAAAAAAATAATATTTAACGGCGGAAATAAAAAATTTACGTGATGAAATAGATACACAAATTTTTTTCAGAATAAAAACTTCAGTTTTTATTACAAATAATTTCAAACATTTTATATTCTTTTAGGATCTTTTCTAAGGGTTTTTTTTAAGAAAGAGAAATTTCATCATGTTTTATTTGAGAAGCTCAGTTTCAAAATACGTTACTAACGTTTTTTTTGTTTTGTTTTTGTAAAGGCTTAAATTCAAATATAAAATACCCATCTATTTTGTTTATAACCAAGATTTTATAATTATATAGCGGAGAGCTTCATCGGTTGGAACTTGGTTGGATGTTTCGGTTCCTTGGACTGATATATAGTATCTTTCAATAAAAAAAAACTTTACATAAAAAATGGGCTAGTTTTTGGACGTTATCGAATGCAATTAGAGGTTCGAGTTTGTTTACTCTAAAGCCGAAATCAGTTCATCTGTGGTTCTTAATTTGAATCCTTAATGTGAATAGACCAGCAATCTGCCTATTCAATCGTATAAGAATAAGTCACACAAAAGCAGATGCCCATCTACATAGAATTAAAATAAAGGATTCTCTCTATTGTATATGTGGCCTAATCTTGCTACACCTCAGAATTTACTATTCGACTGTAAAAATTAATTAAATTAATAACTTGTTAAAAAAAAATAAATAAATAAATAAACGTCATTTCCGGGCTCCTTTTCACATAGTCTACAAAAAAATAATTACCACAAAGGAAGACACTATTATCAATGCCGTCTATGAATTTTGTAAAAATTATAAAACCAATCTATAATCAAAGACTGTACAGACCTACCATTATTATAAATACAGCCTACCATTATTATACATACCATTTTGTCATTTTGATATTAATTACTAGTACATTTATATTTGTATTTATATATTTATATTGTATATTGTGAACTTATTGTATATATAAATTAAAATTAATATTGGATGTTGTGGCTGTAAAGCTAAAAGCTTTAAATAAAAAATAAAAAAAACCAAGATTTTTTAAAAATAAATAATAACAAAAAAGCTGTCTTTTTTTCATAAAATATATAATCTGACGTCGGATTAGTCTTATTATTTTCAATTTTTCTAAACTACTGCAATTGCACAAAATATTTAAACAGGTTTTGCAATAGTCAGCCATTTTTTCATTGTCATCATGAACGACATTATTTTTCAGATACTTATTATATGGAGGGAAACAAAAATAATATTGGGTTTTAACATATGAAATGTCAGTGCCAGTGTCTATTTAAATTATTAGTTCAAAAAAAAAAACTTTATTAATCAAAATATGTATCATTTCTCCCATCGTGAAACAATAGATTTATACCCCCCACTCTATTGAAATTATTTAAGCGAATTTTCTTTGTCATATTTTTTATTTTTTTAAAAGTTATCCAAACTCCAAAAAAATTGAAAGTGAGCTGAGGAAAGGTTCGGTGAATATGGAGGGTGTGGAAGGCCCTCCATTTTCAGATTTTTTGCATGGTCAAATCTTGAAACATGGGGGCGAGCATTGTCATGAAACTTTTCGGTTTACCAATAAACTAATTGGGAAAGGAAAAGCAAAACGTAAACAACACTAAATGATATTTCATGTCTTATAATACAACCCAATAAAATTCTGATCTAATATTGAAATTCTTTTAAAATACTAAAAGTAAAAGAAAGTTTCTATTAAACAACAAAATATTGTAAATACAAGCAAATGACGGTTTTTGCATCTATTAGAATTTGACGAGTTTTGAAACTTAATAATTTTAACGGACTTAGCATTTAGACTGGATTAAAATAGCGGGTTTTGATATTTATATTTTTATTTAAGATTTTTATGGTTTTTGCGAGGTTTTTCTTTTATACATACTCCATCCTAATATGGCAGTTCCTAGAATCAATATAATCCCGAATTCCTTGAATTAAAAACTACTTGTTTTTTAGTGAATGAAAGCTCTTAAGCGCTTAAATTAAACAATGCCACCTCTTTATTTCTCTGTTTCTTCTCTCATTTTTAGTTTCCATTTTTTCCTCTTTTTTAATGAATTCCCAGTCTCTTCATTGTTAAAATTAAAAAAAAATAGTGCAGGTCTTGGGTTTGTTTGACTCTATCTATCTCTCTTTATGAGAATTATTTACGTGTTAGTTCAAATAGGGAAGTTACGTAGGTATAGTATAATTCCATATACAATAATCATTATACTCTCTCTTTTTAAATATATTTAATTACCCTTATTAATTTAAAAATTAAATATTTAATTAAATAAAAATGTATATTTATTTGATTGAATAAAACACATATGCACAGTGAAATTAATTATTTTTTAATGAATAGTGACATTTTCAAACCTCCTATAAAATATAATTAATTTATAAAACGTCAAAAGGTCACAAAGCAAAAAGAAAAAAAAATTAAACCCAGAGAGAGAGAGAGAGAGAGAGAGAAATGCTTTGAATTCGCATTCCCTTGTCAAGGCTTAATAAACTCCTCCTTATTGGTTAATTTACCGCAGAATTGAATACAATTAAGCCATCTAACAAAAAGCCTCACCGGCTTTAAGACAATCCGCAAGGTTTTGATCAATGTGAATAGTTTATACATACTCATAATTGCTGTAGCCTTTGAGTATGTATGTAGCCTCCGGCTGCTTTTCTTATAAAGACGGGGAACAACCCACGGGATTTGGTGAGGGAAAGTAAATGCCTTCCCGCCCCTATTTGTGGATTGACATAAAAGAGAGATTGTATTTATATTTCTTTCTTTTTTTTTTTTTTATCTTGAGAATAATAAGTTTTTTTTTTAAAATATTTATTCGATGAATAAAGTGCGAACGCACTTTTCCCATTTTTTAGCTTTTTTTTTTTATTTTCTTCTTCAAACAAAAGTCCAGGAGCAAAATTATCCCCATTCCCTCTTATGTCATCATCATCTTTAAACTTGGGGTTCGTTTTTTCTACTCAACACCTCTTAAAAGAAGAAGTGAGTAGACTGCTGAATTTCTATTGAACCAAGTTCACTTTCGCTTTTTATTTCGTTTTCTGGAATTACATTTTATACCTTTCTTTTTTTTTTCCTTTTCTTTTCGTTTTTTTTTTTTTTTTTTTTTTTTTCACTGTAGGAAATAAATCGTTCTGTTCAATCTTGAGAGAGTTTGACACGCGCGCATAGGCCTTGATGGGCTTCTTCTTAACTTTCATGAATAGACTTCGTCTCTCCTACCTTCGAGAATTTTGATTTCACTTTTAATTACTGTAATTGCCAGCTCTTATTTTTATGATTTTTTTTTTTTGTAGAAAAAAATTATTGTGAACGAAAAAAAAACATTTCTGAAAATAATTATATTTACTATAGAGAGTTATTTTAATCATGTAATGACCAACATTAATAATAATAATAATAATAATAATTTATTAAATATAATAATTTTTTATTTATAAAAATAAATTTGACGTTTCGGCATTCATTAAATATCCGGAGGCTTTGATTTTTAGCTACTTTGACTTAAAAATTTTTTGAATAATTAATAAATGTCAAATATTTAGAATTCCGCATCATCATACTTAATTTATTATTATTATTGGCACTAAAAACGATCTTTCTCCATTCATATCTTTTTTGAGCTAGTACCATCCAAGATAAATAAGACAACGGACCCAAAATATAGAATTCGGTCCTGTTTGTTGGGCACCCTTCTACATAAAAAAAGATTACGGCTCCTGTTGCCCCTCCTCAAGATCTTTTTTGATATTATCAACCCATCTCCATCTCGGCCTTTTTGATTCTATTTCTAGTTCCCCTCTAATGTCCTCGATCTTCTCTCATCGGAGCTAAATTTTAATCTTCGTGATTTAATTTATCAATTTACATAGGTTTACCTAGTAATCATCAAGATTTCAACAAGAAAACATTTTGAATATACATTTGTTTGTACGGCCGGTTTTGATTCATTTCCTTGTCGACATAATTGAATCATGAATTCATATATTTATTATATTATAATTTCTGATTAAAAATTTATTACATTTTTTAAAATCTTATAATCCTAACCTGCACTAGATTAGAAAGTCCTGAAACCGACCGTTAAAAAGATTTGATCTCAAATCCCGAAATATAAAAGGCAACCCTCGTACCAATCATGCAGCTAGCTATGTAATCTACACCTTAACCCCCCCCCCCCCATCCCGTGGCCGAGAAGTTAGAGGAATTGTATTGTCAAAATTGATTACCTTAAAAGACAAGAAATGTGACTTCCCAGGGGTGAGATCCCAGGAAATCTGATATGTTTATTTATTTAAATCAATTGTATACCAATTAGTATAAATAAATATAACTGGATCAATATTGACTGAAAGGGCTTTATTTGAAATAGTTGGTGGTATTCAACCTGGATCATTTTATCTTAAATAAATATATTTAATCGTTTAAAGTCTATATGACCTCAGATGCCGAAAAGATTATCTCCGTTGATTCTTCATCTGGTTTTGGCCTATATTCCCAAAGACCCTAAATCTAATTTCGTCTTCTTTGATTAGCGACCCACATAAGACCTTCGGCAAAATAATGTTTTATAAAGACTTATCTTAAGGCCCTTGAAGTATTTTGAACACAATCAACTTCGACATGGCATAACATCCGTTGCTGAAGTCTTCTTTTTACCACTTCCCTATTATCTTTAGTTTGTTATAATTTGGAGATCCATAGATCTCTGTGGATGAATAATTATTTTCTATTTTTATTGATTTTTTAAATTTATCTTTCGCAGATATTTATCGACTAATGCTCAGCGACAAGAAATACGGACTGTCAGTAAACCTGATGGCCACCCGGGTGATGCCGTCGCTTCTTCCGCAGACTGTCAACCCTTCCCTCAATTTGGAACAATTCACCAACCTGCTTGAGGTGCTCCAGGAAATGCTCGATCATATAGATAGGCGAGTACTTATTATTTCTATATAGATATATTTCTATCTTAACTATTACAAAAGAAATAGGTTTACAGGATTGTAAAATATAGATATTTAGAAAATCACCTAAATATTCGAATTTTATACAATTCAAAATTGGAAAATTTAAATACTCACAGGATATTTGATTTAAAAAAAAACAGCACAAGCGAAAAATCTCTAAAAATAAAAGCTAATATAAAATTGTGAACAGAATACCTACGCTGGTGTCTCAGTACATCACACAATTTTCATTACCTTAGATAAGAGGAAGTTGTATGATGTACAACCGTCATTCCAGATTTTTTATTAACTATTAATATAAATATTTTCCTTGGGATAAATTTAAAATAAAAAATTAGTGGTCTCCCTGGTGAATTGATATACTATCATAAGGAAAAAATATCTCAACACAATAAATTTTGTGTGAAAGTGTTGTGTGATGTGCTCTTAGTCATACCAGTTTTAAAGTTCAATTTGTTTTTATTGCGCGCCGTGCCTGTTACTTCTATTTTCCCTTTAACTTTGGACGCTAAGGTTGCCTAACTCTAAGGCGTTTCGATTATTCAATAATACGAGTTAAAAATTTTTTATTTCTAGCTTGCTTTTTTTTAATGATTTAGCTAGATAGACAAAAAAAAAAGTTTTTTTGTAATTTATTCAAAAATAGTAAAATTTTTTTTCTACTTTTCATTTAATAAAATTTTTAAAAAATCTAAAATTCAAATTAAAAAAATTAAGAGATATTTGCTCGAAGTGATTATTCGGCGGGTCTTGCGCCACCTATTAATGTTTATTGGAATGACTGGTACCCTAACTGTAACTAATTAGTTCAAGTGACTCGCCAATCAACTATTTACATTTATCCGCACAATTGGAGAGGGGGGAGGATGGAAAGTTCTTTCAGATTTCAAAAATATTAATTCTCGGAATAATTGGGGAACTTGGCGCTTTATTCTTTAATTTAAAAAATTATTTCTATTATAATAGGAAACATGATTAATTTTTTTTAAGTCTTTTTCGGCATCTGAGGCAATTTAGACTCCATCCTTATTTATGTATAGAAGAGATTTGGTGTGGGTGTGTGTGTAAAACAGTTTTTCATGGGAGAAGGGCAGGTTCAGCCAAAATAAAAGTCTTTATTTGCTTGTCGATCTCGGAGACGTTTCTTCGATAACTTTATTAACTCATGCTCAGTTCAAAAAAATCGAATATTTGCAAAAAGTTAGTCCTTACATACATTTGTACATTGTTATTACAATTACAACGATCTCCGAGATCAAAGACAAGACAAGCAAATAAAGGCTTTTATTTTGGCTGAACCTGCCCTTCTTCCAAGAATAATTTATTTATATTAATTGGTAGCAAATATAATACAAATAAATATTTAGCGCTTAGGACGGGAGGCGAGACGTCTACCTCTGCCCAAAGAGAAAGGTCATTCTTTTTATGTTAATTAAATTGAGTTCATAAATAAAACATCACCGTTTTTTGTAAATATTTATTTTAAACTAATTTCCATATCAAACGTTAATAATAATCATAAATATTAGGGAATCAAGAAAGATCATTCTAAAAAACAACCCAATTTTTTATCCTTCAATTATTTATTTAATTTTATTTTTTTTGTAAAGATATTTGTTTACCTTTATTCAAAGTAATATCAAATATCTTTTTATTAAATTTTTAACAAAGGGAAATAATTATATAGGGAAACTTTGTTTGCTTAGAATTTTCAGAATTAGAACAGCGGAGATGTGCTTTAAAAGCATTATACTTGCTGGTAATTAAAGAGCAAATGAGCGGAGCTTTTACTAAACTTATTTCTCATTTTCGTATTTCAACACTACATATTTATATTTATATAAATGGATACAAACTGCCTAAACAATCAATTATTGTAAATACAATTTTATCATAATGTAAAGAAATTGTAAAACTAAATAATGAAATAAATTAAATTATATGATAGGATGAAATTTAACTGTTGATCGTTAATTCTTTAAATTTTTTTTATTTAGTCTTTCCGACATCTGAGGCCATATAGAACGATATATAATATATTTATTTATGTTACAATGATCCAGGCATATTTATTTATATCACATGGTCTAATTTATTTAAATAAATTTTCATCGCATTCGAACCCATTTCTCTTGGCTTTGAAGGTTATCAATATCACCAACCTCTCGGCCAGGGAATGGGATGAAACTTTAACTTAATCCTGGTGCTTAGTCTTGAACATCAGCGATCCTAGTGGCCGATTCTTTCTTCCCGGCCCTTTCTATTTACATAATAATTCTAAAGGAATTTCCAATTTATAATAATATGAAATTTTTTGCGTTTAATTTTCATCCCCAAAGACAGTACCGTAGATAGGGCACTTGCCCCAGACCTTACGGGAAATATACGAATGCATAAATATTTCCCTTAAATACATATGTTTTAGTTGATTAAATTTAATTTTTTTTTTTCATAATTAGTTCTCTATTTTTTCTCTTTAATATTTATTTATTTATTTATTTATTTTTATAAATAATGAAACATTTATTATCTATTTTGGAAGGGGCCCTGCATTTTACCTTCCCCAGACCTCAAATTTTCAAGGCTGCCTAACGATGAAGTACTTGTTCAAAAAAATTGATAGTAAAATCTTTATATTAATAAAATCAATTTTATCTTGAATAATTTATTGCTAGAAGAAAATATTTTTTTCTTTTTAATATAAGAATAAAATCAAAATCTTTTATATTTAAATTTTCTTATTTTTTTTTTTAAACACTTTTTTCTGTCTCTTGAGGAAAAATAAAAATATTTTATCCAATAATCTTTTAGGATATAAAGTGAATAAAAGGAGAAATTGTTTCTGTATATATTTAACCGATCAAATGTAAGTGTGTAGAACATTTATTGCCGGAGGTGGGGTGTAGTTGAATAAGAAAGAAAGAAAGAAGGGAATCAGATCGATTGGCACCGCATGTGTTTCTTAACGAAGCCCTGAGGATTCCTCGTTAGCGTTAGACCAGCTGCTTCTCTCTCTCTATTTTTTATCATTTTTCTTCCCTAAGTGTTACCATTTCTAGAATAAAAAATAACGCAAATATTTCATTATACATATTAAAGCGCTCATTTTAAATTTAAAATAAGGACATACATTTTTGAATTCATAATTGACTTGTTTAAATGAAAGCTATTTTCTTTTATTCATATAAAGAAAGTGGATAAAATGAAACTATTTAATTCATCACTATATATATGTATATAATACTATATAAAAAAAATAAGAAAACAGAGACAGCCAAGGGAGAAGCATCTCGAAAATTGAAACTCTTTTTTTAAGGCTTTTTCGGACCATTTAGATTCCATCCTTATTTATTTATATTAATTGGTAGTCAATATAGTATAAATACATTTTTGTCACTGAGCACGGGAAGCGAACCATTGACCTTTGGTACGCGAGGCGAAACCTCTACCTCTGAATTAAAAACATTTCGACTTTATTTCATAATGTCATCATCAGTCAATTTACTGTTAGAGCTGTAAACTTTCTTTACATTAAATAATATAAAATAATAATAATAAACTTTATTGGTAAAAATTTTTACAAAATTTCTTACATTCTTCAGCTCCGATGGCTCAAACTCCGAAATGAAAATTTTTTTGGTTGACGATTTTTCTTTTTTCTTTTTATGATGCAAATAGAAAGATTTAAAAAAATATTAAAAATACTTATTAAAATAAAAAAGGAATATGAAAAACAAGAGAAATTTTAGTGTTGCAATTTGTGAAATTAGAAGGTGGAAGTGTGGCCTTATTCTTTGAAAGAACTTGTTAACTATTTTCTGGGTGTAATCTCTCAATAAATCTATATCCAATCTAACTCTTATTATGAAATAGAAAATTTAGAAAAAAAGACATACGATATGTATTCAAATGCCAAAGCATTGAGTCCAAATTTTAGAGTTATATATTTATATATAAATGATACTTGTATATAATACATATATAATATAATAAAATACAGTCAATTCTTTTAACTTAGTGATAAAATTGTTTTAATTAATAAAACAAAAAATTCTTAAAATATATATCATTCAAAGAATGAGAGTTGGTCAAAGGAGATGATGGAGTAATCTAAGGCTGAAAACATTTTATTTTCATATCTCATCGTAAGAAGAAGAATGTGCCAACGCCAAAAATAGCATTTTTCAGGAAAAACGTTATATATATACAAATAAAGAAACATTATACTAAACTCGCCTAATAGTGAACTTAAAAGCCAACCTACAAAATGAGATTTTTTTTTAATTTGAAACATTTTTTCCCCCGAAGAACGAATCTAAAACACTAACAATGACTAAAAATTGACATTTGTTGAGTTGGCACACTCTTCTTTATTTAAACAATATCCGTAATCGAGAAAATCCCATAAAATATACGAATGAAAAATCGACGACGTTGGCAAAATTAAAAGAATTACTTGATTTCGTGAACTCAAGATTTTTTAGCTTCAACTCTTAAATCGAAAGTTTAAGCTAGATACGGGAGTTGAGCTCACATTTTCCAGCCGTGGTTTACGCCTGTAAAACAAGCACTTCTTACGAGTTTAAGAGTTTTAGTTGATTTATTAAGGTTGAGGGATAGAGAATTGAATTAAATTGAATCTGTAAACCGTCAATTTGCTAATCAGTTAGAATTACTAGGTTATCCGCCTCATTCCAGATATAAAATAATTTAATTATACATAAAATTATTTTTATATAATTCAAACAAATAATTATAAAATACACAGAATAATAATATTAATAAAAAATTATAAAATTATTTTACTTTTCATAAAAATACTAAGTCCTTTATAGTCACTCTACCAATTTAGCGCTCTATCTCTCAGTTTTTTTTTGTATTGTCTATTTGCAATATGATGATACAGTATATCTACTATTTTGAGTTCATTCCATCAAAGGTGATTATGAGTTAAGGCTTCTCTTTTGCTCCCTCTCCAAATATTTAATTAAAAAATTCTATTCAACATTCACTAGAGGGGTACGAACACCGATCTCCTCTAAGGACCCTACCACTTCTTTGACGGACCCCGTCCAAATTTATTATTTGGGATTGATTGAGGCAGGTAAAAATTCTCAAACTAAAAATGTTTTTTTTATTTTTGTCCTCATCCTTCTTTTCTATATTTATTCGCCTATTTTATTATTCCCATTTAAAAAGAAAACTTTTAAAATAATTAGTATTTCAAATGAATTTCCAATTTTTAAAGTTAGATGTTTTATTTTAATCGTCGTTACATTCGAGAGAGATATTTTCAGGATTGAAGACAAATTGACTATTAGGTATATGTGAATTAGAACTTTATTAGTAATGAAAAAAAGGTTCGTTTGACGGAGATCTAAAACAGAACTCATTCAATTTCCATTCAGTTTTTAATTAATTAATCTCATCTCATCAACGCTCCACTATCAAAAAAGAATCATAAAGTAAAAGAGATTTCATTAGTTTGATTTATTAAAAGTATATTGATTTTATAAATTTCATTTATAGATCATATTTATTCATATCAGTTAATTAAAATCTAACGAATGTGATTTTGATCTCAAAATTGTAATTATTATGAAACTAACAAAGTTTAATAACAATACTTGGTCGCGGAATGTTCATATGCGATGTTATAATACTTTATTAAAGTGCCTATAGGTAATGTCCTGTATATTCATTTAATCAAACATGATTTGATATGGAATGTTTTCAAAGAGATCATAATTATTAAAAATTGAAGAATTTTAAGTAACTGCTATTTTATATTCAACCTTCACTAGAGTAAGGGAGGTATTGAAACCATTTAGATTTTTACAGTTGAGCTAGATAGTATTAAGAAAGATGGGCATATCATTTCTTTTGATACGTCTAAAAATTGGGAAACATTGTAGAATATGCAATAATAAGGAAATTAGTGAATACATTTAAGCATTGAAAATCAAAAATTTATATTTATATCGAAAATCAAATTATACCCTAATTTATTTCGCCGAGCGGGATTGCATTGTCACGCTAGAAAATGAGTGAGACACGCCACAATTTTGTAATTTTTTTTTTGCAGAGTCTGAAAACTTTCACACAATGTAACTTCTGACTCAATCTAACTGGCATAAATCAACATTCCTGATCGTAATCTAGAGATAGCAACGTTGGTTTTGATTTGTTCTGGTATATTGAGCTAATGTTAAAAATAAACAAATTTCAGTACAATGTCAACTTATACTCTTTGAAAAGCCAAGTCGAAAGCAAGTTGGGAAGAGTAACTCAAAACAATTTATTGATACATTAACGAGCGTCTTAGTTTCGTATTAAACGTAAACGAAAGTTTTTAGAAGCTCTTGGGAAATTTGTAGACGGTCGACTTTGTTTTGTTTGAAGTATACGTAAAATAGATACTCTGAATATTTTTTGTCAACCTTTTATCCTTTTCTTTTGTATTAATTAGTCAATGCAAATCTCTATTTTTTGGTAATAAACTTTTAGTAAAATCAAGATAATAAGTAGTTACTGTTGCTTATTGATTTTTTGAACAGAAACCAACGGAACAAACTGAAACTGGACAACCTGTCATTGCCGAGTCCAGAACGTCATCGGCCTCTACGCCACCAATATAGCTCAGACAACATGCACGTGCCACCCTTCAACATTCCAAACCTACGTATTGAACAACGGAAGACCTCGAGCGCGGAGGATATGGCGCGCAAGAACTCCACAGGTACAGCTGCATACCAGTACTCGTATAATCAACAACAACAGACTTGGCACGCTCCAGGACTCGCCTTTACCGGCAAGACAAGCAGCGCGGAGGAGATGCCTACCTCTTATCAGCGTACAGGTGCAGGTACAGTGCAGATCTCTTGTTGCATCCGACTCGCACGAGCTGCCAAACGTTGCCATTTCTTCTTGAAGTTTCAAAATTACCAAGTTCTTCTCATTAGATACGACCAATATATCAAAGGACTCAGGTCACTTCAAAATCCATATAGAACAGAGTTTCTTAAACTGTGGGTCGCGACCCCAATTGGGGTCACCGGACCTGTAGCAGGGGTCGCCAAAAATTTTAGCACTTTTGATACTTCTTTAACTATTAACACACTTGAGTGATTTCTAAGAAACGTTAAAATTTGAACTAATTTTATAAAAAAAAAATATCGAGAATAAGAAAAGTGAAACCGAATAACACTAGTTTTCTTTCCGTATAAATATTTCAAATTATAATTAAAAAAGGCTTTATTTTAAAATTTCCTATGTAATTTTTATCACTTCTTTCGGTTGTGCAGCGTAAGCTGCATAGAATAATAAACATATCAGAAGGAACACTCCCATGTTTAAAAGTGGAAACACATTTCAAAAACTTTCACACTGCAAAAAAATATTTGCCTGCAATGCTTATGGAGTCCCATAAAATTTTCGTAAATATTATGGGGTCCCCACACCAAAAAGTTTAAGAAACCCTGATATAGAAGAAAATTATTGAAAAATCCTCGTAAAATTGTTAGTTTCAGTTTTTTCATCATTGTTTGTTAGTTATTTGTCAAGTTGTCCAGAGAATAAGGAATAGTGAATTTATTCTTTTTCTGTTTCTAATTAACGCCCATCTAATTCAGCTGATAGTTATCTGACATCTAGTTTATAGAACAGAAGAAACTGGGTCTTAAAAATTAATTAAAAAAAGATATATTATAAATAATAATTTCTTGAAAGAGTTTACTTGAGCCCAAAGCTTTTCTTCTCTTTTCCAAACATTCAATTGAAATGCAATACAAAATTCACACGAATAAAGCTGCAAGCAATATTGTCAAATTTTTCCAACTGAAAAATGGATAAAAATTACAAAGATTAAAACAAAAATATTTTCATCAAAATATAATTCTATAGACTGAGCCAGTCGCTAATATGATTATTTTATATAATGTTATTTATTTATTTACCCTTTATATAACACGACGAATTCAACATATTATGGCTTTAGGCTAATCGATATTACCTCCATTGAATTTAATGTTGATCATAAAAAAAATTTTTAAACAATTCCGGACTTGCAAAATTATAATAAACTTTTTTATTATTCTTTTTATATAATGAAAATTACTAACGATAATAAATATAGCTTAATTATTCTAAAGAATATATAAATTATTGGCAGCTCAGGCTTCGGCCCTTTTCCGACAATATTTCCTATTTATTTATTTTATTTAGTTTTTCATTTTTTATTTTTCTTTTGTTCAATATATTTTTTTATAAGTTTGATGATTTCTTTTCTAGGTTCTTCTGATTTAACATTTCCCTTCATATTGTTGTAAAAAAATCATGCTTTGTTCCTTATGTACTTCATGTTTTTTGTTCCTTCCCCTTTTTTGTTTATTTTTTTATCTTTTTAATTTTATCATGACCCATCCACCAAAAAGCGTCAAGGTAATTGTATTTTACTCTTAGTCTTTGATCCTTGGTTGGCCCTCGACTGAAAGTTCAACCCTGCACACCTGCCTGGTTGGTCTCTCCGATTGTGACGTGAGTTCCATTGTAGTTTTTCTGTCTTAGTTTTACATCGAATACAAAAAGTCCATTTCCATTTCCAAAAGAAAAAAAATGTAACTAATTTTAAGTTCCTTTCAACTGCTTTCAATGTTTTAAGAAAAATGAAGTAGACATAAGCGAACCTACATCGACTACCCTTAAACCTGGCTGAAATTTCCATTCCCTTTTTCCTGAAATCAGTTTTGCACTTGACCTTCTTCTTTGCCCTTGCGCCCTTGTCGTTGGTCGTGATCCCTGCTTCCGTTGTCCCGTGCTTCGGCCTGGACACTTCATCAGGAGGTTGGTGGTTCGGTGCATCGCCTTCGAGCCCCGACAGCAATTTTCTTCGTGTACACAATGCGTTCCCGAACCGACGTCTCTCGGACAACGCGTTGATGATGCCACCGAAAATCCGGATCGCACCGTCATGTGCTTCGAGCCCAGGTGGAACTCCTGGCGGAGGTCTTCCCATCCGCAGGCATTCGAGCATTGGTCCACAAGAACGTCGGGGAAGCACCGTCAATCTATCACCACCCACCGTGAGTACTTCATCGACCCAAAAATATGTTCTATCTAGATTCAAACAGACCCAAAAAAATACATTTGTAAATAACCATATACACGATCTTAACTTTTCTATATTTTTGAATTTTCAATCTGGTCTAGTTCCCAGGGGTAGATTAGATTTTTAACTTCCATTTACATAAACTTATTTTCTCGTACGAGAGAAATATTCGACAGCCGTTGGGTTTTGAAGCCCTGCGCTACGCCGCTTGCCTTGCTTTTACGCTTTCGTCTTGTTGCATTCCTCTTGAAGAATTGAAGGACTTTTCAATATTAAGGATCTTTCTCTGCCGCTGCTTGATTCTTTACGCGATATTGCTTTATTCTAATATGATTGTCAGATAACAAGATTTCATTTGAATAGGGAAATATTTGAATCTCGATAAGTTGATTAAATAGGCTGTTTGCATCAGAGCATCCATTTTCTCTTAGATTATTGTTGCGTAAAAATCGATTCATATAATTGCATTAGTACCATTCACGACTTGATTATTCTTATTAGACAATTATATATTCACTAAAAGGAGATATAAAAAAAGAAATTTGAATAAAATTTTATGAAATCCGAGGAAGAAATTTACACTTTAATAAATCTCTGAATATAAAGGACAAAGTTCACTACTATTTTCTATAAAAGAAAGAATCTCCTATAACTCGTTTTTATTATATTAGTATTATTTGTCTGTCTCTCCTTCTCTTGCACTATATATATATAAGTACCTTTGTGAAAACAACGTCTTGAAATCATTATAAATTTAAAGAGGAAAAAATTACGATTCCAAAATTCTTTTCAGAATCATTAAGTATTTTTTTTATATTTAACGGAAGGTATATGTTAAAATGTTTTTTTTTCTTTCAACTCTAGTAGGGCTATAACCATTTAAAATTCAACTAAGGTTTCGAAATTATATAATAATATGCACTAAAATTTTGTGAACATTATAATTTAAAAAAAAAATCTTGAAAATTATCTTGATATACTTAATTAAGAGTCAAAAGAGTAATGCACTAAGATTTTGAAAATCTACATAGATAATTGAATTATAGAGTTTGGAGAATAAAATCCAAAGATCTTATCCTCACTTTACATATTTATTTGTAAATATTTCGACAGAAGAGGAGTCGTTTTCGGAATTCTAGCGGTGTAGAGAGGCGGGTTCATTAATGGACAGTAATGAGCTTTCTTTTATCTTAAAGACAAAAAGCGGAAAACATTGGGAGGTCTTATTAGGTTGAAGAAGTAATAAGGAGCATTTTTTGACCTTGACATATTTAGAGCGGGTTACAATTTCTCGAATTCCGAGAGTGACCGGAATATCTTAAAATATTCTTTTAAATAAGTAGTTGTTGATGGCTGAATCAATTAGAAAGTTAACTAAAGGATATAATTAAAAAGTTGATTTATTTGGCAACGTTTAGAGTACTGATACGCATCAACAGAACAAATAATGTGACAGGTATACTTTGATTTATAGTGAAATGAATTATAAAAGTTAAAATGTATAACGTCGAGTTTCTTCTTTGTCTTCTCTTATAAAATTCATATTACTATTAATGTGGCGCCCTGAGGCAGCTGCCTCGTTTATTGACATTATCTCCTAAATCGGACATTAAATTGATTAAATGTTTGTTGAAATATTTTTAAATAAATCAAATGTAAAATAGATTAAAGAATCTGACGATTTTATGGCCTGTTTTTTCATGTGTAGTTATTATCGAGTTATTTTGGCAATGCGATAAAGAAATGGTTAGGTAGAGCCACTCTCCTTTAAAGAGCCTATGTGGCGGGGAAGTAACGAGCGCGGTAAAATCTCTCCTTGTGATTAGGTTACAGGACCTTTTGAAATGATGGGGGAAAATTTTTGCTGGCTATTTTAGAATGAGTTAAGATTCCAGCTAACTAAGAGATTAACAAAGGGTTGTTAGCTAACTATATATGAAGGAACCTGCCCTTCTCCAAACTTTTTCATATAACTTATTGATAATTTAAAAAATTTATTTTCTTGGTCCTAAAATTTTGAAAATAGTTTTAAAATTCATCTCAAGAGGGAAAAAAATAAATTTTTTTGTCGTAATTAGAAAATATGATGAGAGATGGCTTGGTATTTTTTAGAATAGAGCAAAGCTTTTGGAGCGGCTTAGAGCTAGTGGCTTCGGAATTGAGCAAGTGATAAGGAGGCATGGGAACGGGCCCCCCTGAGCCCCCTTGAGTTTCCCCGGGGGCCTCGGGCCCGATGTGCCCCGCATGATGCTAGCTATCTTTTCCCTCACACAGGGCCTGCACTACAGTTCAGTTTCCAGGGAAGGATCCAGCCTCTCCGTGCCATCTGCGTATGTAAGTCACACACATGATGGGCTCCTCTCTTTCTGTCTCTTCTCTCTCTGTCTTTATTACACACATACCTGCTCTTTTTATCTGCTCTCTTTCTTTCTTTTATGTTGTCCCATGTTTGGTTGTATGTTTCTATGTTCAGAGCCGTCTTATCAAAACAAATAAATCACCACTTTAAATTAATTTAAAAATTAAATTGAAACTTAAGAGGAACTATAGCGGTTGCATGGATTAGAGATGTTCACTGACTCTCGTTCTTTAAAAAGACTCGTTGATTTTAACTCATTCTCATTCAGTTTTTTTTTCTTCCGGGATGTATTTTCATTCAGAAATTTTGTGGAATGGATAAAATTTTTAAAGTAATAAAACAAAATTGTTCATTATTCATTTTTTCATCAAAGTAGAATAAAACATGCATTATTAGAAAGGAATTTTCGATTGAATCTAATTTTTCAATTTATTTCAAGTTCTAAAGTTTTTTTTTTTTTTTGAATGTCATTTTAAATGGAATGCTTGAAATTGAAAAATTTTAATTGCATTAAATGCTTGATTTATGAATGATAATAAAAAAGTGAAAACGAATCAAATTCAAGAATGTAAGTACAAAAATGAAATTGGAATACTTAGATATTAGTTTAGTCGATTAGTTGTTTTGTAAAATTTTTTATTTTATACTAAAAATTGTTTGTTGTTTTGTTATAAGGAGATTAGATTTTGAAATAATTACCTATTATAAATAAATATATTTTTATCCAGGACACAAATTTAACTAGATGGCTAGGAACTAAATTCGGAGATCCTTCTTCCAACAAGGATAATCATTCCAGAAAGTTTAAAATTTTTTTTTAACTCTAGGATTTTTTTAAGGGAAAAAGTCTTTAATTAAAGGCATAAAAATCCTCACCACTTCAAAAAAATCATTCTCCGCTGAGTTATCGCTGCGCTAATGCCATGCACCGAACCCATTGCTCTTTTCTGGCCCATTCCTGGTGCACTTTTGGAATGAGAGGCCCTTCACCTCCCTCTTTCTTCCCTCCATATCGACTTTCTCTCTCTAGGCCAAAGTTGGGTACGCGTACGTGTCCTTAGATGGCCTCTACAATTACTCTAAGGGACAATGGCAATCATAGCTATTCTATGATCTTTTTTTTCTAATATAGAATTATAAATTTCAATTTGTAAAATGAAAATTTTATTATTTTTCCCACGAGAAAGGAACCTTATTCGCTCTGTAACTTTTAATTATCATTATAAACTAGCCTGGTTATTATCCTTTAGGTTCAGTTCAAGCTTAAACTTTTAATTAAATCTATTTTGACAGATTATCAATCATTATAAATTATTAATTAATTAATAGAAACTAGATATTACGACCTATTTAACGTTTATATTCCAAATAAATTGAAAACATAAAATATTAATTAAATAGAGTTTATTATAAATAATAGAATATCTTTAATAAAAACTTTCCCAGGAGTGTCATCAAATTTTTGTTGGAAAGCAAATTGGGTCTAAATTCAATTAAAAAAATAATTTTTTATGATAATTTTAAAGTCTTGATTAAAGTATATTTTGCAAGAAACTACTGCCCTCCACAGGCAGGAATTCTTTGGCCCGTATCCGCCCGCGCCCGTAATTATTTTTGAGTACACGCCCTGTAATTTCGAATCTATTGTATAGAATCAAATATATATATATAGAATTCAAAATATTCTAGGCCCCTACCCGCTCGAATTCGATAGCATAAATAAACCTTTGGTTACACTTCCCGCCCGTTTATGTACCCATCCCGCGGGCCAGGCCGGGTTCGGACCTACGGGCCTACTCGTGTTCTTGAAAGGCTCTAAAAGAAACATTTCTCTGTAAAACCAATATCTTATTAGAAATGAAAGAATTCCTTCTCAATTAAGATATTTTTCTTAGATAGGTTTGAGAAAAGAGCCTAAATTGGTTAGATTAGTAATTTCATGGTTTGCTATGGTTAGAAACTTCTTAAGGTATATAAGAATAAGATATGGATTTTTTTCAGTTCATTGAATTCAATTTATAAAATTATATATTTCACCTGGATTTAATTAAAATTCTAAAAATTCAATAAACATCATATAAAATATTAACACTTCATTAAATCTTAATTAAATAAAAAAATATATATATATTCTAACAACTTGAACAACTCTCTTAAAACTTTTTTAATTGTAATATGAAAAAAGGAAAAATAATATTAAAAAAATAAAATGTTTAAAAAAGAAAAAATACTTCGGCGGCTCTGATTGTATTTTTTTTCTTTTTTTGTTTGTTTTCTATTCTCTCTCTGGTAATACTCGTAGTTTATTAACCAATTAATCACCAGTATCAGTATATAATTGAGTGATCTCACAGCAATTCTGTACTTTCTCTATGTCTCCTTCTGTAGATTGGTATCGCTGCCTCTGTAATTCCTGATCCCCGCTCTCTCTCCCTTTTGCGCTCGTGACGTCATCGTGCTGGTGTGGTGCCATGAATGCCTTCGTTGTCTCGTCTGATAATTAATTTATTTCTTTTCCAGCTTAGCTTTCGACTATAAAGAATTTTTTTTATTCATATTTTATAAGTAATAATATTTAAAAATAAATTTAAGAGAAGAAATTAAATCTTAAAAAAATAATAATAATCAAATAAATTAGCCATATTTTATTTTACATCTAATTATATAAAATTAACGAAAAATAATAATGATAATAATTTTTTATATTAAAAAATTATTTTACAGCTTTTTTTTATCTTCATCATCATCATCATCATCATCATCATCATCATCATCATCATTATGTACAGTGACCAGTTTAAAAATTTTGTTTGACTAATAAATATATTTATCACGGCTTGCAAAAAGTTTACACTTCTATTATGAAAGTTAGAGCATCCATATAAAATATTTTTCTAACTTCGGCTTTAATTCTGTTTTTATAAAAAATAAGTTCCACATTTTTGTTTTTTATCAGAAAAAGAAAAATAGAAAGGATACAGGCTATATTGGAGAGATTTAGTTGGATTGTCTACTTTTCAAATTAGAATTTTTATAAAACTTGTTTTTGCAAGCCAAACTGAATAAAAATTTTTTTTCTTTTCCTTATTTTCTAGTAAGCTTGTGCTTCCAAAGCTTTCAAGCTGGGGTATCTAAGATGTCCTTTTAAAAATATTTATTTGTATTTATTTTATTAATATTTCCTATTTCATCAAATTTTCAATTTAATAAACAATATCTCTATATAATTATATATCTATAACCTTTACCTCAGAGGCTTACGATTGGCGGGCTTGTGGATTGCGACCCCCAGTTAACCGAATTAAGACTGGTATCTTCTCTTTTTTTTTTCAAGCCAGTCTTTTTCTTATTTTCCTTATTTATTGATTTACAATTTTTTCCGCATATTTTCATCTTTTTCTATATATTTCTAATCTAGAATTTGTAGAATTTTAGATTCTGATGATGCCCTGAAGGAATATGCGCATCTGTCGGCCAAAAAATTCTGAAAATAAAAAAAATTCTTTGATATTTATCTTGAACTTAATTAATCTCACGCCTAACCAGAGAAGATATAGGCGACTGTCGTTAAAATTTCTTGAAGAATTTATAGTTTATTCAGGCTTGTTCCTGGATGGAATGCAAAAGGTAAAAAAAAAGTCGAATAAAATTTCAATTTCGTTTTTGCAGAAACTTTTGGATTTTGTCTAATTTGATTCTGGTTTAAAAAAAAACCAATATATAATATATGAAAAAACTTTTTTTATAGATGTAGAGGTATATAATAAAAAGATAAATTTTTTTGTTGGAAATAAATCCTGTGGTACATTTTTTGTAATTTAACTCTCTATAATATATTATTATGCATAACTTGCTTGTCGATTTTTATCGCACTTTGGTATTCTCTTAGTAATGTTAATGTCTCCGAAGCTGAACGATAATTGAGAATTGGAATGAAAAGTTATACATGACATCATCCTAACACGCACTGAGGATGATATTTGTGCAATAAATTGTATCAGGAGGAGTGATACATGCTGGGAGCTCTATCCCCATACTAAACATCTCTACACAACGCAGGTTCTCATTTCTATTCTTAATTATTGATCAGCTCTAGAAACATCGACTGGGAAAACACCAAGGTTCGTTAAAAAACGACATAAGTAGGCTAACGCCATACATAATTAAATTACAAAAATGATAAATTTTTGTAAAAATATATATATAAATCATAAAATTTTTATAGACAAGATTCAGAAGAAGGCCGTAAAATACGCTGAAACGATATGGGTGCCCCCTTCGTAAAATCAATAAAAATCTCTGTGAAAATGAAATGGAAGAATTTTATTCGACTTTTTTTTCATCTTCTGCATTCCATGCTCTCTAGGGGCGGGCAACCCGGACATTCGTCCGGGGCGCCATTTTGGCTGTAAGTGTGAGAAAAATATTAAATACTCAATTAATAGAAAATTTCACATATCGATTTTTTCGTTCGCTAAAAATTTACAGTGCGTTGATTTGATTTTTATTGAAAATAAAAAATATGTACCTTTATTTAAAATATATATATGTATATTCTTAAGGGGCGGCAATTTGTTTTTTTTTTGTCCGGGGTGACGCAATCGCAAGAGCGGGCGTTGCATCCAGCAGTACATCTAAAAAAAACTACAAATTCTAGATGAGAAATATATATATATTATATATGTCTCTTCATTTAATTTTTAATTTTTTTAAAGAATTTTTTCAAGTGGTCGAATGTTTTTTATTGTAGTATAGTAGAATCAGAGAGAATACGTCTATAGTTAGTAGCGCAAGAAATGTCAACGTATTGATTATTGTCATTCCTTCTTACTGGCTATCTTCGACTTTGGAGTTTAATAATGCCCTTAGCATAGTGGCTAAAATTATACACCAAGGCCTAAATCATTGATTAAGAAGGGATGACACTAATCAATTTTTAAAATTTTTTGTAGGTAGCTTCTTTATTATATTTTACCGCACTGCAATAAAATAAATTTATGCCAAAAAAGAAAATTTTTCCTTTTAAAAAATTAATATTCTTTTAAATTAAAAATTTTTCTAAATTTGATACCCCCAGATGTTTTTTCTTATTTTTAATTTTAATTTTCTTTCTTTTATTATTTAATGACATAATTCTCTAATACTAGCCATCTTGTAATCAACTTTTTTTTTCCATTATTTCTTCAGATATTGAGAGGAAAGATCTTTTTGATCCACCCTCAATCATCATCATCCCATCATCATCATCATCATCATCATCTTCACCAACATGACCATTATCGTTTGTCAACAATAATAAAATGAATTTGCGCTCTCTTGTAGTTTAGAAAATCATGAATAATTCATCTAATGCGAATTGAATTTACTGTAGTGTACCGAATGGTTGTTTAGATCTCTCTTAGCATAGAAATTGATTTAAGCCTAGGAAAATCAGAATTTCTTTTCCTCGCGCACAGAAAAAAAATAAATAAAAAGTAAACAATAAAGTTAAAATAAAAAAAAAAAATACATTATTATTTTAAGATGATTTGCAGACCATCGGCTCTTGGCTCACTTAAATCAGTTTTTATATCATACAAAATTTTGATAGCAGCAAAAGAATGATGATAATAGAGAAAATTTTAATGATGTCAATTGGCTTAATGGACTGATGAAGTGATTTTTTAATAAATTAGCCTTGCAGCCCTTGGTCATATTTAGAGATATTAAATTTTTGCTTTACAAAACTGACTTTGGCCTATTTTGTTCTTTTTTTTTATCTAGCTTGCACGGAGCATGATAGTGAGTACAATCCATCCGAGAGTTTATACATTTATTTTATCTATAAGAATTAAATTTTAAAAGAAATTTTTAAAGTTAGCAAAGCTTATTAAAAAAAATTAATATTTCATGAGCATGAATTAGGTTTATAATTTTTTGTCAATGGAATTTTAAGAATAAGAGGTGATTGTTTCATATATTTATTATTAGTTTTCTATACAAGAAACAATCGGTTTTAAGAAAAACATTATTTATATAACGTTTCGTTCCAACTGTGTTTGAAGTTTATATATTTACTTGTATTTATAACAAATTTTTAAGGAAATATCTTTAAAAAACTAATTTGCTTCTTTTATTTGACCTTTAAATAAAATAATTAACTTTAAGATAGATAACTCAAAATATATAAAAACGCTCCAAAGAAATAACGTTACAACTAAAGAATTAATGTACTATTAATAATTTTTTTAAATCTAACAAAATTTAAAATTTCAGTCATGGTGATTCGTTATAACTCAAAAAAAAAAAAAACATTTTACGATTCCATCATTTGTAAAATTTGTTGAACTGCGAAATTTTAGGGAGAGTTATCTTCCCAAGATTACAAAAATTTTTGGAAATATCGAAATATAAAAATTATCAATTTATTTTAGTAGTTCAAATATTTGGAAAAAAAAAATGATGGTAATCAGATAAACTAATAGGAGAAAGTAGAAATTAAACAAAAAATATTCATTTAATTTCTTTTTATTATTAATTGTCAGATATTATAAAAGGATGAGAGTATATTTCATGAATAATATTGTAAAAATACATTAAATATTGTAATAATACAATATTATCTACCTTGATTAATTTTTGAAAATTAACTATCCTGATGACGGAGGCAATTGGTTTTTGAAACGTTAAGAATTAATATTTACAAATTTAAATAAATATTATATATATATATATATATATATATAGTAAATAAACCACGATTAATTCTAAGAAATGTCTTTTATTGAATACAACAATAATCGTCTAAAGTCTAAATTACCTATTATATAAATATATATTATATATATTTGTTGAATTTATTTTTTGACTGCCATCATTTTTCTTACGATAACAATTTAGAATTGAGATTTTAGATATTAGTTGCATTGATATTAATTTAGGCAAGGGCTTTCAGGCAGGCATGAATGTGTCCGTTAGTGAGGAGGAATAAATTTCTACTTTTCAGAAATAAAGATTAATAAAAGAAAAGTGCAGTCAATGTAATTACATTTATTAACAATCCTCTAGCTAAAGTTTCGGTCCCTGGTTGGGGGATTTGTTAATAAATGAAATTACATTGACTGCACTTTTTTTCAAATTCATCTTTATTCCTGAATATCTTCTCAATCATCGACCCCATAATTACATTCCTGCTTTTGTAACTCAAGTAAAGACATTATTAAATTTTTGGGGCATATTTAATTTTGGATCTTATTTTATTCATAAATAATGAATGAAATGAAATTTTTTGAGACGAAATTTTGGAACGAAACGTTATTAAATAAAATTTCAAAAAATTTAGATATTTAAGAATGAACTCTCCATTTAGGTTTAAACCAACATTAATTGAATCATAATTCTATGGGGGCATCACCATTTAGGTTATTTAATGAATCCCTTTGAGTTTGTAAGTTGGTTCATTATATTAAGTGTTTGGGGATCAAGTGAATTAAAGGGAAAAAATGTGCATGCCTATAGAGAATGCAAATAAGCAACTCAATTAATGTTTATCCTGGCAATCGATAGTCTAATCAAAATATTTATTAATTGATTATTGATCACAAATACTAAATTCCCAGGTTATTTGTTTGGCCACTCTGAGAATACTCATTCGATTTTACTATACTTTTTCTTCAGTAATTATAATAATTAAAATCGAAACTGTGAAATAAATCTAGAAATAATGTTCGTGGTAATAATTAAACTAAATTGCCATATTTTATTATGGTTAGGATTTTTTTATTTTGGAATTGATATATCAAAATTTTATTATACGTATTATTTATATTAATTATCTCTTAATTTTTTAAATCCTTGCTTTAATTGGTTATACGAATCATATATATGAGATTCATAATTAAAATTTAATGATTTAATTTGTAGTTCCAATTTAATAAATTTTAGAAACAAATGGGATAGTTTGTAAAAAAAAAAAACAGGAACTAAAAAATTTCCTTTTTGTCATCTGAGACTATTTAGATTCTATCTTTATTTATTTATATTAATAGAAGTAAAAGTTGGTATATATTGCCTGGGGAATAGGCTACCCAATTAATAGGTACAAATTGAAAAAATATTAACTCCCATATTTATACAAATTTAAAGTAGATTTTAATTCCACTGCAACAATAAATCACTATTGCAACGTAGTGTTTAAATTAAATAGTTTTACCATGACCAAAAGGTTAGAGATTGTGACATTGTCAATAATGATATATATACCTCATAGCCAATTCGGCCCAGACAATTCGAGGAAAATTGATGAATGATGATGGCAACTATTGTTGATTTAAAAAACAATCTCTCAAACCCTTAGAGCCAATATTTTTTATATTAAATCTGTTTATATTAAATGCATTATTTAAATTCATATCATAGATTCAATCCACGCTCAAATCGATAAATAGGAATAAAAGGACAAAATGTTCTTTTGAAAATAATATTCTTGATGCGATATATTTTTTATTTCTTTGTTGAATTTTTGTTTATATTAATATTTCTCTTTTTGTAGGCTATTCGATATTTTTCTTTGCTCCTGTATTTTTTAAAGAAATTTTTTTCTATTGCTTCTTTTATTTTATTTTATTTTTTTTTTTTTCAAATCGTTTTTATTAATGCTCTTTTGAGCATAGTAAAGACATGTGCTCTTTTAAGATCAAAATGTAAGTCAATTTATAATGGAACTGTTGTATCATAACACACGCCTTTCACTATTGAATCTAAAAAGTTTTTTTTTTTCATTTTGTGAGTTACAATCCGAAGACTTCGATATAGTATTTTCGGAATCTTAGAAATCTTAACTCCACTGTAACTCCAGTAAGAAATAACCTCTACCACCATAAATCTCACAAAATTCTTTCATCCAATCACAAAGAGAGATTATACCGCGCTCGTGTCTTTCCCGCACCCCAGTTAGATCCTTTGGAGATGACTCGCTCCGCCTATCCCATTTCCTTATTGCACCTCACCTTTCTATTATTCCGAAAATAACTCGATAATAATAAAGAAAAATATCTTAAAAGAACATAAACAGCTGTTCTTAGAACTGAACAAGATATATTTAATTTGTTATATATTTTTTAATTTTTTTAAACTGCAAAAAAATGTATTTCAAAAAATATTCCATTCCAGTTAATATTCTTATAATTTTATTAGGACATTGTAATTATTTTTAATTCGCTTAATTTAAAGAGAGCATATAATTCTGGATTTATTAGATACATCAAGGGAAAGGATTGAAGTCACATTTTTAATTTAGTGAATCTCTCCAGCTATTATAATCATTTCATTCTCTTTTTATTTACATTTAATTTTCGATATTAATAACAAAAATTTCCTTAAATCTTCAATTTATTTATAATTTAATAATGTTAGGATATTAAACCAGGCGAGCATTATTCCGCAGCAAGTAATTAATAATTCTAGGCCTAGAATTAATCTTTGCAAATTGTTTAATTTTGAGTGGTTTATCTTGAGACCATTGAAGGAATCATTTGAAACGATTATCTCAAGAACAAACAGAAGTTAAAGTTGCATGATGAAAACTTCACTCCACATAATATAATTGAAATTTAATTAAGAAATGAATCACATATTCTCATGAATATTTTATTTTAATTATTTTTCTTTGTTTTTATTTGAAGAGTATTTGTATAAGTACTCTGGCTCTAGCATTAATATATAATAAAAACTTAGAATTTTAATTTATATTATGATTTGACAAAGATGTCTTTTATTCTTTTTGCACCTCAGGTGGTTTTTTTATTCAGGTCAGGACTCCTCATTTATAAAGGGGTTTTTATAAAACAGAAAGTCATTCTGATCCCCTTTTGCTGCTAATTTGTTTTAGAATTTCTATACCTTTTTTCATTTTGATATAATTGTGTAAAATTAATTAGATTATTTCATTTCTAACAATAAAAAAATTCAAGCTCTAGAATTAAAAAGAAATTTTCTTATTTCAATTCTTTTAACAGACTATAGCAGAATTTTGAAATTTTGAATCCCATTTTTGGTTATTCTCCAGCTCTAGTCCCCCTGTCCCCCTTTATGGTCATATTTTCATTTGTCTTGACCCGCATTTTCTCTTCTCGGTATTTCATCTTTTTAGAAAGCATCTTTGAATTAAAACCCCTCAAACCCCTTATTTATATAATATGCATTATGTTTGACGTTTTTTAGGAGCCTTCTTCGCTTATTTAATAATATAACAAATGTTGAAGTTTCACTTTCAAAATTAATTTATAAAAGCGCGAATTCAGACCCCACTGCCCTTTTTTTCATTTTGATATAATTGTGTAAAATTAATTAGATTATTTCATTTCTACATAAACATTGCTTATCTAATATATACGAATATTATCTGGGCTCGACCAGAGAGCGAGGTTTATAATTGAATTATTTGTGAAAGCAGCTCGAGTAAATCAATGAAAAATGTAAAAATCAGAACTAACAAGCAATATATCTCTCTTTAACGAGTGACTTGTTGAGCCATTATAAGCAGCAGAATTTCTTATAAGCAGAGCTCCAGGGCCTCTTCAAATCTAAATCATTTGAAAAAATAAATTTCAAATTACATAATTACATATTTATTGGTTGTATTATATTTTCCTTTTTCAAACAGGCTATACGTTCAAATTGGCTGGCTCTTAGGTAAAAAAATATCATATTTTCTTTAATGTTGATTTCTGAGATAAGAATTGAAATTGATTCTTCGTTTCTTTCATTTTTAATTAATTGAAAATATTTTCTTTTCATATTTAATGATTATAAAAGCAAATAAAAAATTATTTTAAGATTTTATCGTTGTCAAAAAAGAGTTCAGAGTTCAAGGTAGACCACCTATATGACATTTCGACCAATGCCTTTGTCTAATTAAAATTGCAGACATTTTAAAAGAATAAAATATATAAATATGAATGTAATGAATAATTTTTCATGGTGAGAATGTCTGACTTTTTGGATTACAGTAGCGGAGGTGAAAATCTTATATGATTCTTAGTATGAAATTAATTTATATTTTCCCAATTTTCTTTTATATTTCCTTCTTCAAAATTTTTGGGATCTTTACATCAAATAATATTTGAGAGATATAATTAAATAACTGCATTGTCCGTCCCACTGACGTCACAAAATAGCTTAATTCAAAAGTTATTTTTTATTAGACTTTGTTTTTATGATGGAAAATTTAACCAAATTCTCTATTAACATAACACTATCTAATATTTTTTTTTATCCACTTTCGACCAACTTTATGAAAATTAAAAAATTTTTTTGATTTTTTAAGACTAATTTTTATATTATTTTTTCAATAAAAATTAATTTATCTAACAAAAAAATTAAGATATCAAATTCTGAATATTTCTCTCCTATAGAATAGATTGATTGATAGAATTAATGGCAATTTTTTTTGTTTTTTACCACGGACATTTAAAGTTTAGTGATAGAGTGTTTCTGGAGGAGATTATGCATATCGCCAGCTAAATGTAGTCTGCGCACAGGGTGGCTCGATGCCGAACACAAGCAGCAGCGTGCCGTTCTTGCTGAGCTCTTCGATGACGTCAATCCGCTCGCGGCGGCCCTCGGCTTGCCTGAGTGGCTCGCAGGGCTCGGGCCTACTCCAACAGCTCGGCTCGGGCATGGTAAGGCAACTCACACTGGGCGCCGCCAACGGGAGGGCATTCCCTAGTAGCAACGTAAGGAAATGTCCTTCCCGACTCGTCTACTATCTCTCTCTCTCTTTCTATCTCTCTATTTTTCTATCTACCCTAGAATTTGTATATCTATTTTTCTGTTTTTCTTTCTTATCTGTCACTGTTTAAACAAGGGCTACTTAAACTATAGAAGATAAAATTTTAGAAAAAAAAAAAAAAAAAACACTTCTATAAGTGTATGATACAAATAAGGCGGCTCACACTTGTCCAATTAATTTCTCCTAAACAGAAA
>JAAAKE020161569.1:0-30362 GCA_010014785.2 Anisolabis maritima
CGAGAGGAGAAAATATTATTCTTATATACAACTTGAGTCAGGTTAGATAGTTGGAGCAGTTTTATATTTTTTACACTGTGATCCTGTTCGAACTAACTTATCTTAAAGCCCCCCTCCCCCACTTTTTTTTATTATTTGTATGTTGTTCATGGTTAAATGAAGAAATATTTCTTTAATGGCGCCCTTTAGCGCCCCATCGAATCAGAAGAAGATCGAATTAAACTATTTCCTCATATAATATGAAATAATATTTTTCAAAATCAAATACATTATAAACTTATTATTAACTTTAAATGATATTCATTGATGAAGTGAATAAAAATAATTAAGGCGAAGCAGATTACATTTTTTTCACTTTCATTAAGGTTATTTTTGTGAAAATATATAAAGAAAATTTATTTTAACATAAAACGATGACATGTTTGCTTATTTCATATAGAATCAAACCGTTGATCAGAGATTAGCCAGGTCTGGCCCAAGATAGTCCCGAAATCATGGATCGAAATTTCATCGCTCTCACCAATAAAATTTTGTACAATCAAATTAAATATAATATTATAGTAACAAGTCCGGAGCGTAAAAACTGAAGCTAGTTTACTTAATTATTATTAAGTCTTATACTTTCTTCTTATTCTTTCCATCAATCGAGTTCATAAATATATTATTCAAATATTTAAAATTGATAAACTCCTGGTCTCAGGGATGTCCATATCAATCTCAAGTTGTTAATTATGTAAAGAAAAATAACATCATAATTAAGTAAATGTTTTATTAAACAAACAAGATCCTTTTAAAATATGGCCCTTTAAAGGAAGCTATTAAATTTGAACATTATCATAAAGTCAGAGGTGTTGTAGAGTGAGAAAGGGAGAGAGAGAGAGAAAGAAACAAAAGGGGCAATAGCATACATAATGGGGTAGCTCCTATCCCGCCCTTCCTGCTCATCCTGATTATCAGCCCTTTCTCATTTTTGACATCGGCTTATCATAATAATAATCATAATCATAATGAGAAGCCAACTCGCCCTCATCGCCTCTTTAAAATTATTACCTTTATTATCTTTATTAGGCCCTTGAAAACGTGTCGCAAACTCGTTAACCGGAAAAAAAAAATTAACCGGTTAATCGGATGAAAAATTAATAGGGAAGCTGTTTTATTAACCGATTGAATTAACGGCTAGAATTATCAAATTTAGGTTGAATTATAAGAAAAATGAGATGCTCATTTGAAAAATTTTTACTTTCTCTTAGCTATATATGATAAACCGATGTCAAAAATGAGAAAGGGCTGATAATCAGACCGGAATGCTGATAAATTATTCTATTCTTCAAACTAGCCGAAAAAAGTTCACTATATAAAATTTTATAGCCGAAAAAAGTTCACTATATAAAATTTTATAGTTCACTATATAAAATTATATATAGTGAACTTTTTTCGGCTAGTTTGAAGAATAGAATAATTTATCAGCATTCCGGTCTGATTATCAGCCCTTTCTCATTTTTGACATCGGTTTATCATATATAGCTAAGAGAAAGTAAAAATTTTATATAGTGAACTTTTTTCGGCTAGTTTGAGGAATAGAATAATTTATCATCATTCGGTTCTAGATAATTTTCTTCACCTCCTCACCTGGATAACAGGCCTTAATTTTATGGAATAAATAAAAAATTCCTAAGTAAATTTTTTATATTTAACAAATATATTTTGGATAAATACTTTTATTAGAGCTAGTGAAATAAATCATTCTTTAAACGATCTTATATTCTTACTTTCCAAGAAATTTTTGTGTAAAGCGTAAACAAAAAAAAAATTTTTGTACATTTTATACCGATAATTTTTGCGAATATTTTTAATAATAATCCTTTCAATGATCTATTCTATATTTCTTTATCTTCTCAGGAAATGGTACCGTGATAGTAAGTACTATGGAATAAAAATCTTTATAAACACGAGCACATTTTTAAGGTATAATCTTTTTCGACTACTTTGACTAGTACTAGTGGAATACTCCATATATCAATCAATTTTGGAAATTTTGTTGAACTATTAGTAACACTGTAGAAATAAATAAAAAAAATTTGAAATAAATATCATTTCTAGCTTACGCGAGTAAAATTACTTTTTTTTTTTCTAATGAATACTATTTTAATATTTACCCAACGGAAGCTTTAAAATAATTTAATTTTCCTTTCGAAAGGTGCATCAATTAAGAGAAATAATTTTTAACGCCCTTTCAGACTTAGGTCCGATGCAGTGACAATCGGTTTCAAGTTCTCTATGAAAAATTTATTTAAATGCCAAGGAGAAAGTCAATGCGCTAGATTCCCCTCCGACCTTGGATTTCAATCGAATGAGAATTGTAAGATAATTTTTATAGTAATATTTAATATTTTCAATTAATCCAAATTAGCTTCGGTTTTCTAATTGAAAAAATATCCTACTGCGATGTCTGATAGTAAAAATTCACTAAAATTTGAGGAATCAATTTATTCGCCACCTAGCTAGAAAGCTTTTTCTTTTATTATTTAATATATCAGAAAAACTAAGAAAAAAATTCCTCAAAAAGACTTCGATTATCATTATTAAAGTACGAGAAAAAAAAAAAAAAGAAATTATTTATAATTCAAAAGACGGCAAAAGACATTATGAAAGAATTTAATTTAGAACAAATCCACTTTGCGTACAATATCAAGGGACCAACAAAGTTAATCAAAATCGTGAAGAACATTTGCAAAAAATAAAAATAAAATGAGAGAAAGAAAAAGAAAATTTTTCTATGAAGAAAAGCTTATTATAAAACCAAATGTCGACTTTAAATAGTTTAATATTTCACAGGAATTGGATAAGCCAGTGAATGGTGGTGCAGCAAAAACACGAATTCCTTTTTAATAATAATTCAAAAAAAAAAAGGAATATGTCATAAAAAATTTTTAATGATGTTGAGAATTAACCTTTTTTTTTTCATATCAATTGAAAATTTTGAATTGTGCTTCCTACCTCTAAAGATGAAATTATAGAAGCTCTCCACAAATTGTTTTTTTTTTTTTTTAAATCTTTTTCAGCATCGAAGGCCATTTAGACTCCGCCCTTATTTATTTATATTAATTGGTAGACAATATAATATAAATAAAATTTTGTCGCTTAAGACGGGAAGCGAACTACTGACCTTTGGTACGTGAAGCCAGACCTCAACCTCTGCACCAAGGGACAGGACTCGACAAATAGTTAAAAACAAATGATATCGACCTATAAAAAAAGGTCTTAATTTTTGGTTATATTTATCAGATAAAGCCATCATATGAAGTTGTAGCTACTTTTTTCTATTAATGTTATTTCTATTTTTATTGTTTGTAATTTTTGTGTGTATTATTTGTATTGTTATTATGTGTATCATTTGTATCATTGTTATTTTTACATGTATTATTTATATTAATGTTCTTTAAATTCTATATTGTAATTTTAAGAATTGGTGGAATGTCCTTTGGTTAAGAACAACAAATAAATTTTTATTAACTATGAAAGCCATTTTTCAGTAGTCTATTGGTGTCATAAAACTTCTCCATTCTTATGTATCAGAGACTGATCCACTCTCTTTGTCGCCACCAAGTGTCATCACTGTTAGAGTTGGATATTCACTCATCCCCCGTTTTCTGAGAATATCATGTAAATTCACTTATTTAATTAAATTTATTTCTAAATTCAAACTAATTTTCTTGAGTTGAAAGAAATTTATTGTGAGGCCTGGTGGTTGTATGCTGGGCGCATCAGATTTTGTGTAGCAAAAAGAGTTAAAAGCTTTTTCCTTTCTCCATCTAATCAAATATATCAAAGGCCATTTTCTTTACTCTTGTATTTTATTATTATTAAAAAAAAAAAATATATCAATTGGCTTTCAATTTATTTATTATTTTTTTAGAAAAGTATACATTTAAATTTTCAAAATAAAATTTTATTAAATTATTTGACGTTTTTTTTTTTTTTTTTTTTTTATTCCATATTTTGTATTTGCTTATATATTTTTCGTTTAAATAATAATCCAAAAGGCATAAATTAAAATAAATATTATATAAAGGGAATTTATATGCGTGTCAATAAATTTGGAGGTTGAAAATTAATCAAGATTTATAGCTAATTGTATTTATTTTATTAACTAATAATTGTTGTTGATTCAGATCTTTCTCACAGTATTGTTTTATATTAATGTAAAATAGGCGTAGCAAAAAATTTAACATAAATTTTAGGTTTAAATAATTAACTAAATAAGCATTGAACCAATGGAAATATAAATTACCAACAGGTGCGTGAACAATTTATGTTTAAAAATCCTGTTTTGAGAAAATACATCTTGACATTTCGATAATCGTTGAGTTGCAATATGAATGAATTTGCTTGCTCAAGAAGACCGGAGAACCGCAAATGCCCGAAATAACCCCAACGCTAAACATTTATACTCTCTTGAACTTGCATGAAAATACTTTCTTTCAAAGAAAGATGGAAGTAAATATGTTGGCGTTCGAGTGATTTCGGACATCTTCGGTTCATTTACGATCTTCAACTCATACATGTGTCAACCTAAGTTTGGTGTGAGTAAAAAAATGATTCGTGGTTAAGTTTTATAATGTTAAGATAGAAAACACAGTACAAAAAGCAAAAGAACTGTAATAGAGTCTAAAAGCCTACTCTAAACGAACCCCTACCAACATATCTTCAACCAATCTTAAGGACACTTCCTCACCGACTAGAACTTCTGCCAATCAATTTCTTCTGAAACACCTTAACAATTTTTTAATAGACAAATATTTCGGCAGCCGCAGCCTATTCCCAATATTAACCAAAGTTTCTAAGAAGAAACACGTATACTAATATTAAAATAATTTCATGATAATCATCACTCGAAGCGATTAACATTAGGCCCAGAAGATGTTTCCAACCAAACTCTGATTAAATGACCAGAGTAGCTAGGACTCGATTTCAACATTGCCTCTTAAATCTGTGTTCGACTTAAAAGGCTATAGGAGAAGGTAAGCCATTAGATAGTACAAATTGAATATACCTAGAGAGGATTTTTTTTCAGTAGCCATTAGTGGAATGAAAGAAAGAAAAAGAGGGGACATACCTGAGCACACGCTGGCTGCGATCGTACTTGACGATTTGGTCTTTGATGTGCACCTTATGGCTGTTCCTTTGCGAGACGGCGATGAGTGCATGGTGCCCAGGGGGTGGAGATCTTTGAGACAGCCGGTACCGACAGGTCAGATTCCTGGAACAAAAGAAAGCCAATCAAAACTGGATCACATACAGAGGGCTCTCTCTTATCGATATTTGGATTATTCGGACAATCATTGACTGAAATTATGTATTATTTTATATATAATTTTTTTAAATAATTGGAAGAAAAGGCAAGCTAATTATTTGATAATATTATTAATGCTTTTCGTATGCCTTTTTAGTTCAAACTAATTTGTTATCATAGCCAATATCTCTTGATTCAATTTTTTATTGGTTTTACAAATTTTTAGTTTTTACAATATTTTTTTATATTTTAAGGAGTGATTAGAATGTTTCATTCTATTTTTCTAAATGAATGATATCTCTAGTTCAAGAATGAATTTTAAAGTTCCCTGTAAATTAATAAGAAACTTGCAATATTTATTCCGAGAGAAAATGTCAACCCCTGTGTAAAAACGCCTGCAACCCATGTCTGACACTTTTATTTTTTTAATTAAGTTTAATGTAAGCATCTGTTATTACTCTTTCAGACATTAAGATCTTATTTCCAAACGTGCTCGAAATCTCTGTGCAAGTTAAGAATTCTAAATAATTATATAGAATGGCTTAAAAGAAGTTCTAGTTCAGAGACTACCTACTAGTTTTAAAAGATAATCAATATTTATTTTTTATTTTATTTGGATTGGGGATATGGAAGCATAAGGCCCAATGGACTTGTAATGAACTGCAGTCATGAAGAACAGGAGAAAGAGAGAGAGTGGGGGCTTTAAAAGGTGCTTGTTGAGGTTGGATTTGAGAGATTAGAGATTCTAAGTTTTAGGGAAGATAGTAGCAGTGAAGTTGTTCCAGTCATGGGGATAAAGGAAGGAATTGACTAGTTTATTGTTATATTCAAGAACCTTAATAAGATTTTACTAGAAATAAAAATCCAGTAATGTTAAACATCGTCCTCAGTCGATCTTATCCCCTAAGAGATAAATACATTGACATATTTTTTTAATAAAAATCAAAAGTAAATATATTAGAGCACGGAAGAATCCCTTCCCCTCTCCGGAAAATGTGTATTAGAGTTTGATAATTCTATCCAATTCATATTTACCAATTTGTAGACCAAACTGATCAACTACTCGATGTTAATACTCTAAAATTAAGAAAACATATAATAATAAAAAAACATTGATATATTTGTGCATTTGATAAATATTGATAATATTCTATGCATAACAAACCACTTGAAGCCATCGATATATATTTTTATTAAAATATCAATATTTATCCTAGGATGAAAATAGAGTAGTTAAATTCATGCTGTTTTTTTTTTCCTTTGTTAGTTGGTCAACGATCAATTTTAAAAAAAATAAGGTTTTCATAATAAACCGACAAGTGTTTGTTTAAAAACGTAATAATGAATTCCTCTTTTTTGTTAAAAAGGAGATTCGCCAAAAAAACACGACTAAATGATAAAATAAATTGATGTCTGTGGTAAGAAGATATCTAAGTTTGAGATGTAAGTCAAAAAACACTTTGGATACAGTGGATTTGCTGCCTAAATTGCTTTTTTATGCTCAGAATTCCAAGAACTTTCAATCGGTTAATAATACAAAAATCTCAAATAGTACTCGAGCTTATAAAAAATTTAATAAATATTTATGAATTTGAATTTAGCACCTTTTGAGAACTGAATTTATGAAAATGTATCTTAATGATTTTCAATTTTTGCTTACATAGTCTTATGTTACCGAGGTGCGGATCCTTTTTATGTTAAGAGAAACGGGTTTATGATTATGAAAAGTGCTTATGGACAGTTAAACTTATGTGGTTTAGTTTATGGATCCATTTGTTTATAATTCAATATTTAACCATCTAATTGTAAATAAACTGTACACTTTATTTATGTTTCATTTGTTTTGGGCCTACAAAAAGTTTTTTTAATAAAAATAAAAGTATACTTTGGTGTCTAGAATGTCATTTAAGAGGGAGGAGGTATTCCAAAAAAAAAAGCTCCATCACTTTTGTTTTGTGGTACTTTGCAATAGAAATTTGCAATAAAATTTCTTATTTATGGTTTTAATCAAAAAGTAATTATAAATTAAATAAAAAGAGTAATATCATCCTATCAAAATTTTTATTTGATATTGTACTACAATGAAAAACTTGAATCTTTTTTTTCTTTCTCATTTTTTGTTTCCCTTCATCATCACTTGTTAAAGCAATGCTGACGGTTGCAAAGAGCATCAGAAACTTATAAAAAAAAAAAAAAAAGAAAAAACTTTACCAAGGAAAAAAAATGTTTTTTTTATTCAACCGTATAAATAAATTAGATAAAAAAAACTATTTTCAACTGCGTGTAGAATTTTTAAAAGGAAGGGAAAAAATTTTATTTATATATCTACAACTAACATTTTATGTAAATGACATTTTTTTCTTTCCCTCTTATTTTCATTACCATGTCTTATATTTATAGGTGTAAAAAAAAGTGTGGATATTTTTTGATCGGGATTACAATAAACTTTTGATGACTTTATTATTAGTAACTAAGTGAAATTGATTCACTGAAGAAAAATATTCCCTAATATTGTCGGATAGACCATACCAAATGGGACTAAAACAAGGATAATTCAAAGAAGCTGATAATAATTATGCCACTAAAACACCCGCAACACGAAGTGAAAATGAGTGATTTCATTTCATTTGGATCGTATAGGCCCACCTCCCCATTTATTTATCTATCGGCACCCCGTGAAGTTACTTTATTTCCTAACTCTAACTCCTTCTCCTATATTCATTTCTAGTTAGCTAACTACTCCAATTCCACCCGGTCCTTTTATTTCAACCTTTCTATGCTAGGGAGGATGTCCTGGTTTGAGGAGAGACTCTCTCAGCACCGGCATAGAGCCTACTCCTTCGCAAAAGTGCTTCATTGAGAGGGAAGTCTTCTTTACGTCCCTTCCATAGGACAGGCTGTCATAAACTCCCTCTCCTCGTAGAGTTGCCTGAGGCTTTATAGTGGTGGGATCCAATATTCCAATCCAGAGTATACTTGAGAATTTGTTTACATTAAATATTTTTATTTAATGAAGAAACCCCTCCTGCCCGGGATGCGATCACCGATCTCCTGTGCAGAACGGTTCCACACAACCCTCGAAAATGAGTGATATATATAGGATTTGAGATCGATACAATAAATTTTTTTACCAATCACTCTGACAAGAGTTTCAGAGACTTCGCGCCACCCATCTTCAAGACAAGGAAGTGAAAAAGATATCCATGCTTCTTTCTATGGATATATGAACATAAATTCACTCTGAATGGATCTCAAGTTGTTCGGATGTTTGGAAGTTCATGCTTTCTAAACACAATATTTTATTGTTAATATATATAATTTGTATTAATGTTTTTATGTGATTATTTTTGCTTGTGTTATATATTTGTATGAATATTTTTTTGATTTTATTATTATTATTTTATATATATATATATATATATATATATATAGTGTGTGTTCCCTTTAAAAGTAATTGACATTATTAATGACAATATTAACATCATCTTTTGGAACCAGTAAACTTCACAAAATAATAATAATAGGCATATTAACAACATAATCTCTAAAGAATCAAAACATCATTAATCCAGAACCTGTTATAGTGAAAATTTTGGCCATATCCGGTTTCTCTCTATAAATTCAAAATCTGTGGCCAACGGCCCTGGCCTAGGTAAAGAGGAGCAGCCACCAAGATCTCTGTTTATTAGAAAGGCCGAAAGCTTCTGAATCTTGGATGGGTGGCCTCCAAGAAACAAGAGCGTTGAACGGATAATTGCATTTTTCTACATAATATATTTGTAAAGTCTTGATGGTCATAGCAGCCGAAAAATACTAAAAAAAATTTGCAGAAAAATTTTAGAGATTTTATGACTTGAATAAAATTTAAAAAAATGGTTCTCAAATACACTTGTATACATTTTATTTATTTTTAATACTCCCTTAAGCTATATTAAGTCTATTTAATACCAAAATTTCCGGGTTTTGAGAAGAAGATCCAACTTGGACCGAATGTAGATAAAATTACCTGGGGTAGACTCCTGGATAGTTAGGCGACTGGAGGCGACAGGCCTTCCGATCGCAGCCTTCAAGTACTCTGTCACAGTAGGTGCCAGGTACTAGATCACCTCTCCATAACGATACGCTGCTGTTACCGTAGCGTAACCCTGCCTCTGATCGCCTAAGGAACTTGTACGCCAATTTGAAATCAAAGTTGTAACCGATACCCTGAAACACAACAACAAAAGACATACTAATCAATATATTTATTATAGGAAAACTAATGCCCATAAGAGCATTATTGTTATTCAATATAATACATATTAAACCTTTGTATAATATAATTATTTTTTTGTATTTGTATTGTATTACGGAGCATTTTCATTAATCTGTTGATTGTGGGTTTTCAGAATTCTGTCAGTTAAATTTTATCCTAAAAGTTTAAATTTGTGGTATTCAATAAAATGAATTTAATTGTATAGTAGTGTATGTATAAATCATTTGGATAAAAATATTTTAAACATTTAAAAATATTGTGAATTTTTTACTTTAAAATTAGATAGGAATTATCTTTTCAACAAGAAGGTGCCATAATAAGAACGTATAATTTGGGATTCAATTGTTTGTGTACCTATAGACAATACGGATTCCATTCGTCCTCTTTTTCTCTTAAATGTTTCTTTTTTTAATAATCCTGAATAAAATCAGCTGTTTTTTTTTAAATTACATTTACACACCTTTATTAAGCAAATATTTTCGTGCCCATGGTAGGGCTGACCTCAATTCTTTTTTTTTTTTACATGATCAGCTCAAAAATGTTGATTGAGGTTTTTTGGCGTGATCGCCTCAAAACATCAGTCCTGTCATGCAGGTCGAAATATTTGCTTAATAAAGATGTAAAGGTAATTAAAAAAACAGCTGGTTTTGTAGGATTAGGAAAAAAAAGTCCGACAAATTCTTCAAATTCCAGTCAAAGGAATACGTGTTTAATGAAAATATATATAAATATAATATATTATATATAGAATAGTAATCAAGATGGGTTACTTAATTTTTTTTTAAATTACTCTAAGGCTTTTATTCGTTTTTTTTTTATTTATTTATTAATTTTGAAATTAAATAGACATTGAAAAATTTTCTAACCCTTTTTCAAAAAAATTATTAGGATTGTAATTGGGTTATTTTCTGTCAGTAAAAAAAATCTGACAAGTCGCCTTCACATAATCGCAAGAAGAGATAATACCGAGCTCGTTACTTCCCCTTCTGTTTACTGCCAGATAGACACTTTAAGGGAGGCTGGCTCCGCCTTACCATTGCCTCAACGTACCTCGCCTCTGTGGTATTCCTAAACTAAGTAACTAAATAATAGAATTATAAAATCAAGAGAAACAATCTAAAAAAAAAAATTTGTGACCTGATGAAGAAAAATAGCCCTCCAAATTATATGTTCCCTAATATAAAATGCAGGATATTGTTGAATTAATATATATATCGCCCATTTGCGGAAGTAGCTTAAATCATAATCATAAAGAACCTAAGTTTATAAAAATATCAAAAAAAATTCTTGAAAATGACACATATAATAGAATTTTGGTTAACTAAATAACAAACAACTAACAAACAAAATCATCATTAATTTTAGAGATACTAGTATTTATCAAACGTTAAAAAAGAAAAATTTCATTTTGGTTTTCAAACATATAAAATGATTTACAATTTACTCCTTCTGTTATTATTATCAAAGCGAAATTAATTCCCTCCCTAAATAAAATTACACGTCCGAGGCATTTATACAATCATCAATTGGTTTGTTGTTATTTTATTATTTAAATTTTTCGAAATGATTTCAATAACAACAACAACAATAGCCAAAACAAAAACACTTTCAAATAAATGTTAATTAGAAGGTAATAATAATTTCTGACAACATTTGATTGAAATTCTAATGTTTTGTCAAATTGAAAGGCAATGAGAGAAAAATGTAAAATTTTATATTTACGGTAATTAAAAAAATAAAAATAAAGACAATAATAGATGTAGATGAGGCAGATATATTTAAGGGCTTGGAGAAATAAAAAGGATCTTTTCTCAGGTGCCAATCACTTCAGTTTATTAGCAAATTTTCTAGACAACCTCAATGAAGATTTTTTTTAGTAGATTTTCGATCAATTTTCTAAAAAATCACATAACCCCTTTTATTTTATTTTTTTAATAATACTTCTGATATTTCTTAAATAGCTACCGTATAAATTTAATTGTATTTATTATCATAAATAAATTATCATAACAATGAAGAATGCCCAACGCCATGTAGGGCCAAATTTTCTAATAAAGTGAAGTGATTGGCACCTGAAAAAAATAGGTATATTTATCCATTACTTGATTTTACTAAATAGGTTCACTAAGTAATTTGATGTGTTAAATCAATCATATATATTTTTTTTTTTAATTTTTAAATATTCATCATTTAGGTTTAGAAAAATATAATAATTATAGTGCCGCTGCTCTCGGAATTTCAGAGAGGTATAGAGATGGAGGGGAGGGGTCCTTCTTTTAGAAGCTGAGAATATGATGTGGGTGGGTAAGAAGAATAAGAGGGAGTATCTTTTTACCAGTTCTTTCCAGTTTTAGAGTGGGGATAAATTTTCTGGAATACCGAAAACGGCCAGCCTAGAGTTCAGATTTTTTATATTGACTTGTGTATATATAGTTGCCAATTCCTAATGTGAAGGCGTTTTTTTATTTATACTCTTTTTCGGCAACTATGGGTTTATAATTTTTAAATTATATCTCATTACACTCCCTCTCCGGGTATAACCCTATACGTACGACGTTAACAACAGTGATCGGTAACAACACTTATTTTAGTGGAATTGTTCATTCTTTCGACGATCCACTCAATTTATTTTCTAAATGTTTTTCAGTCATGATATTATATAAATTGTGATTTTTATTAACCGTGAAATGTCATAACCCCTTTTATTTTATTTTTTTAATAATACTTCTGATATTTCTTAAATAGCTACCGTATTAATTTAATTGTATTTATTATCCTTATAGATTTATCAATCAAAAGTTTAATTAACCTTTTTAAGAGAAAATGGACATGAAATAATAATAATAAAAATAGATTATATTTTTCACCTAATGAATAGCTTTAAGGTCAGAGGATCAATAAAAAATTTTAATTATAATCAAAATGTTATCTGATTGTTGCCGGCTTTTTTTTTTTAATTATGCTTATAAAGTTGTATAATACTATTAACAATATCCTTTACACATGAAACAGTAAAAAGGAGGACCGAATTTGTTTATTTATTTAAACCAGACATAAAAAAAAAACCTTAAATAAGGTGTATGTATAACAATTTAAATAAACTAGACGTTTACTACTAGGGACGCTTGAATATAGCGAAATTAAATTTCTACAATTTATTATGATAATTAATTCGAAAAAATTAATTTAAGAACCACCTATTTGAAATTATGAAAAAAAATGTATCAAAAAAAAAAAAAAAACTACATAATAAATCCCCAAATTTGGCCAAGCTTTTAAAAAAAGAAATTTTGGAGGACTCCTCCCACTCCCACCCCAAAAAAATAGTCACTTCTCTCCGAATTACTATCACTCAAAACAGTAGTATATTCGACGTGGTAATTACCTTAGTGGAGAAAAAAAGGAGAGCTTCAAAGTTCAAAGATTTTCTTTGCGTGAAGTACTTTCCCATTTATTAATAATTTAAAATAAATATATATATATATCATGCCCTTCAAAAGAAATTGGACAACCTGTATCTTTTGTTTCATATTAATAAATAAATTACACATTAAATTTAAAACGAACAAATTTCATGTTTTACCTATTATTAAATTTACTATTTTTCGATTTCATGTAGGTCTTCTAATTGACCATAAAGTCGAAACCGGTTGTTTTAATAGGAATAGTTTATAAGCCTATAAAATATCTTAATGGAAAGATTTTTTTTGTCTTTTTGTAGGTCTTCTATTTATTATTATTATTCATTTTGCAAAAATAATTCAGTGGCTGAGGGAATTATTTCAAAAAACGGAATAAATAGACTCGGAACCGCCAAAAAAAGAAGAGTGCTTATTTCTTTTTCCAAACTTTTTTACGAAATATTTATACATGTATTTATTCGAAATTTTATTTTAGTTATGTGTATTTTATATTTTGGTTTTACTTATACACTATTTTCAATTATAATTAGTATTTTATATAAATGTGTATTTACTACTTTTGTTTGTCTTATATATCAATATAAAATTTTATATATGTTTTCTTTTATAACCATTTTGTAAGAGGTTATAGTCATTGATATAAATCTTAATAAATATATTATTGGAATTTTTTTAAATCTAATTCCTCTCAAAGGAGATCCTGGGTTCAATCCCACCTACAAAAAAAATACACTTTTTTTTGACTAATTAATTTCAATTAAATTTTTAGAAGTTCTTATATATATTATAAAGCATTTACGAATTTTTTTTTTTTCAATTTATTCTATTTATAATAAATAATCAACTCTCCTCCCCTCATAGAGCTTTCCGCTCATTTATTAACAAGTGACTCCATCCATCTTTATGCAGCCCTATAATATAAAAAAAAGTTTTTTGTATAATTAAAATTACAACCACTCAGAGTGTAAGGGGTCGATGCGTTGAGGATGCTTTAAAAAATACTACGAAGTTAATTAATAACTTTTAAATAAATCAACTTTCCGCTCCCCTCCATTAAATCAGATGCATGTTCTCTAACTTCAATCATTTCAGTCTCATATATTCGAGATAAAAGGGTTTTTTTTTAATGATGTGTTTTTTTTTATTTATACTCAAAACAGAATATCATATCAAAGAATATAAAATATGAAACATCACTTCAATGGTTCACTAAAGTTAGTATATCTGTTTTATAGAACTTATTTTGTAGGTTGCTTGTTTAAGTGAGAAATAAATATATACTTTATTCATATACAGTAATACCTCTTAATATGAGTTTACCTTTGTGCGAGTTTTTCACACTACGAGTTAGCTTAGCACTCGTCCGAAATAGTGACTCTTATGACGAGCGGAATTTCTCACTATGGGCGAGTTTCATTCATATGTCGCTAGTTTACGCAATGTACATTTTTTATATTCCTCTAACTCTATGATATTACATATATATATAAGGAAATTTGAAATACTATTTCTAATATTCTGTATATATTTCATAAAAAAAACCATTAAATCATTTTGAGTTGAAATTTATGGATGGATAGACTTAAAACATTCATTCTTTGAAAAGAAAAAAAAAGAACGCTAAAAAAAGTCGTTTAAAAGAGTGTAAATTAATTCTATCCCCCACAAATACTGCACTAGAATATAAATAAATCCCAGAATTAAATGAATCCAACGATTTCCCTCAACAAATCTTTCTTCCTCTCTCCTCCATCCTATTTATATTTTGCATAGAAGAAGAAAGAAAAGCTTTAAAATCAAAAGAAAAATTGATTAAAGGAATTCTGAGATTTGTTATCTGAATAAAAACACAATAGAGGTCACACTCTTGCCTCTCTTCCAGTTCTATTTTCAGAAACAATCTCTTATCTTTTGTATTGTTATATTAATCATTTTTCACTTTCTATTGTGTTTTTAAATTAATGAATGAAAATCTCTACCCATTTGATGTTGATTAAGGGTGTGGGAATGTCTAAAAAATAAAATAATCAATCCTTGATTATAATCGATTTTTCTTTGACAACAATAGATAAATAATATTTAAGTTATTTATTAGTTATTATAATAAAATAAGAAACATGCCAAGTTAATAATACTAAAACTGTCACATTTCATCTGGAGTGCCTTCATAGTAATTTTATTGATAAAGAGTGAGAAATGAAATATATATCTCATATTTGGGATAGTTTTTAACTAGAACAAATGAACGAGTCATCGAAAGGACCGAAGGACAAACTAGTTCTAAAGTGTAATATGATCACCAGCAAACCTTTCACGTAGAATGCCTTCATACTAATATTTTTATTGAAAAAGAGTAGTAAATGATCATATATCACCTTACAATATTGAACTAGAACAAAAGAACGAGTCTTTGAAAGAAGAATAAAGTAAAATATGACCAATTAATTTAAATAAATATGGGTAGGGTCTAGATGAGCTCAGATGATTTTATAGTTCTATGGATCTGTATTCGTTTGAAATATCTTTACTAAATTTTATATTTAAACTTCAAACATAAATATCTAAGAATAAACAAATCCCTTTTAACTGGCAATGAATGAAGAAAAGGGATCAAATGTAGTAAATTTCGTCTGGATAAATAAATTTAAATAAATTTAGTTAATGCTTAAATATATATTATTTCATACAAATCAATTCAATAAATTCATTTTAATTTCATTAAACACAATGGTTTAGAAAGAGATTGAGTGCAAAGGATTAAGAACGCTTAATACTTCTCCTCATCTCACTTAGTCATACAATCAGTACATAGTTTCCAATGGAGATGTAACGAGTTGAGAGGGTAGAGACCGGAGCTTCACTCTTACATATCTTTCCTCTCTGCATATTCCGAGAAGACTCAGTAAGATTTTCTAAACAGTGATGATGCCTTTCTATAAGAATATTTTGAAATCCTTCTTTATTCCTCGCAGAGTACATCCGATTAGGTTCAAATCCTTTGAACCAGCACAGTTAGTAATAGCTCTTCCTCAAAAAGAAAACGCTACAAATAGCAATGTTCCTCCATGATATTAGCAAGTGAATCAAAGGAGGAGAGGAAGTTGAACAAGGGATTCGGATCTCGTCAGTCCTCGCATAAGAATTGCAACTTTTTTAAAGTGACGGTCGATAATTAAAACCCATAGAATGTGAATAAACTTTTATTTAATAGTATTAGAACGTTGATAATTACCTGTTCGGAAAGTCGGTAGAGTTGAAGCGTGAGGTTGAGACTTTTTGTTTCGGAATAATAAACGGTATAGCCCCAGGCACTCCCACACCATTTGCCTCCAGCATCGGGTCTTCCAGCTTCTCGGATACTCATGTGTCCATCTGGACAACCGTCGGATGTGAAAGACACGAATTTGCCCACCGTAAACGTGTCGAATGTCAGCTGTAATCAAAACAAAATTTCTTAGTGAAATATATATAAATACACAAAAATTTGTAATATCAAAATAAATCATAAATACAGCTAAATCTTTTTTTACTCGTTCCTACGAGCAAAAAGTACTACTGACTCCAAAGAAAAAATGAATATTCCTTCTAAGCACCCTTCTGTATTAAATGGCGTCGCTAGTGTATTTCTTGAAAATGGAATCACATTCCAACATGGGAATTGCCGATCAACTTATTTATGATTAAAATTTCTAAGAAATGCTTTTATTACAGTCAGTAAGTAGTTCTAGGAATTTCTAATAAATAAAATTCCTAAGAATTTTCTAAGTTGATACGAGAAACCAAATTCAAACTATTCAAACAATACAATCAAAAGTTTTTTTATGCACAGCCAGTGAGCTAATTCAGAAATTTAAAATTTAGAATTTTTAATTAAAGCGAGAATGCAATTTTAAAAATTTCCTTGATATATATATTTTTTTCTAACTTATGTTTTAAGTTTGCCGCTTAAAAGTGAATAAAATTCGTGTATAAAAAGATATTTACACTGTCCTTTAAAAAAAAAAAAAAAAAAAAACAAATAGACAAAAAATTTAAATGTTATTTTAACATTTTATTTCCTTTAGTGACATAGAGGGAATTTAATTGTCAAGAAATTGGTCCAAATATGATCCAATATTTACTTGACAGTTGAGTGAAGTTATTTGCTGATATTGCCTTCAATTCATTTGGTCAGCAGCAGCGTTGCGTTGCGCTGCGTTGCGTTCCGGTTCCATTCCATTCCCCCCTCCCTCCGCCCCCTGTTAATGGTTGTCTCTCTCTATGGTTGCCCGTACCACCCTCACCGCCCACCCTTCTACCCAGGCACACATGACATGTTGTCAATCCCGACACTGGAATTCGCTTATTGCATTTTTTTTAACCCCCTCTCTGTCATTTGTTTTATTTTTATTAACAGTTTATTTCTAATTTCCAAGTTGAAATTTTCCTCTCTCACTTCTTCTGAAACATTAGTTAAAATAAATTTGTTAAATGGTTTAGTTTGAATTTTAATTGATTTATTTGTTATTTATCTAGAAGAGATATTTTTTACTAGATTATTTTTTTATTAAATTATAAGATTAGTAGAAAAATAACCATTAAAATAAAAATAAAAATTTTTAATTTTTAATTATTAATAACTAATTTTAAAATTAATAAATATTAAAAAGGAAGCCAAATGAATTTCAAAAAATGCATTTTTTGTATAAAATTGTTGTTTAAGACAAAAAATAAAACCGTGAGCGCTCATTGAAACTTAATATATGTATATATAAACAACTAGTGTTGCCAACATAATTTCCCTTTGAGCTAGAGCTTTGAAATTTTTTATTTATTGATACATGCTATGAAAAACACGTACATAAAAAAAATATTAAAAAAAAAAGGGGGGGGGGGGTGGCAAAGGCGAAAGAGGCAGTTAGTTAAAGGAAAATTAAATAAAATATCAAATTTATTTTTTATATTAAATAATATTATGCAAAAAGTTATTTTCCTCTTTTTAGATTATTTTAAATAAAAGCGTCTTTTTTTTTTGTCTTAAAAGTTTTCAGAGTTTGTCGAGTTGACCACCAGAGGCGTTGTAATTGCTATCATTCTTTATTTATGAATTATTTTATTTTATTTTAAAATAGGTTTTTAGTAAAATTTATTCAGAGTTACGAATAGAACAATTATGTAAAAGAGTATTATTTTACTAAAATTAATAGTTAAATATATTTTAAGTTTTCAGATTAGAACTTCAAATGAAGTACCCCTGTAAATAAGTTTGTTTGCTTAGTTTTACTATAATGTGTTTTCATCGGAACCGAGTGTATATTAATTTTTCAGATCTCAAGCTCATCAGAAATGGATTGAAAAATTGTTCAGTCAGATAGATAGACAAAGCATGTTAAATAAAAGCGTTTAAAAAATCTTGTTTTTATTATATAAAATCTTAGATGTTTCGAGCGATTCTCGTTTACATAAAACAAACTCGGAAGAATCGGTCGACAATTTTATAAAATAAACAATAAAAACAAGATTTTTTTTAAATTTCTCTTTTATTTGGCTGCCATCCATTTATAAGAAATTTATAAATATTATACATTTATTATAAGTCCAGAGAATGACTATTTCAAGTACAGACTAGAAGTCTCTGCCTTGAGCAGAGGCAACCAAAACGCTTAGCTCTCAAAATGATAGTCTTCCAACTCGGAGAAACAAAATTATTTATTTTTCTATGCACGATATTGCGTATATCATATATTGCGAAGAGTGCGCCAAATAGGGCACTGATATAAATGTTTGACCACCGAGAAAGATAACTTTGCTTTACAATTATTTTATTTAAAAGATCGTTTTTTCAAATTTATCAGACCTCTTAATTTTTCAAAGGGCAAATCACACCTAAGAAGATAGGCAATAATGCTATCGAAACCTAAAATGGTCTGTAAAATAATAAATATAATTTATTTTTTTTTTTAAATTATAACTTATGTACTGAAAAATGTAAGGTCTTGAGCATTTAGACAATGAATTTCTCTTTGTTGTTTTTTCTTTCAATTAAAAGGTCAAATTTGAATTTCCCACGTTTCAATTTCAAATTTCATTCCGCTCTATTTTTTCAAATATCCATTATGAACATGCTCACAAAACGATCTTTTGTATTGAGTTTTTATTAACGTTGATTAGCAATATTCATAGATTCATGTTTAATGTGCTATCAGAGAATTTATAGTTGTAACATATAATAACCGGAGAGTATCAGAGGGGATATATCTATTCGCCAAAACAATTAATAATCACTCTGTCACTCAAATAAATTCAACAGATCTATTTATATGACTAGACATAAACATTTGAATAGTCAAAATAGGCCATGAAATTAGTTAACTTGATAAACCACAGGTGTCCAAAATTGATAGGTTTTCATTTATTATTATAAATCAACATTAATTAATTATTTTTAATTAATAAAACTCATACATTTTGAAAATTTTATTGAATGGATAAAATGAAAATGCCAACTCAAATCCTATAACGAAAAAAATTAATTAAGATCAACTATTTTTGAAACCATTGCGCAATAAAAAATAGTGTTGTTGGGCATGGACGAAGAATCATATCATGTGATGTTATCACAATAAACAAACATATTTCTCCATTTGTTTTAAAAAGAAAGTTCATTTGGTATTCGGTATTGAGCTCCATATAATCATTTTTTTTTAATTAAATTAAATTTTTAAATTTATTATCCTTGAAAATTTATATTATATATATAATAGTTAATTTATATGAGAGTGTTGCCGAGATGATAATTCTATTGAAGTATCTTTTCGGCCGGAGAAGGAATCGTAAATTTCCAAATGAGTTTTTTTATTGACCTTATATTTTCAAAGGCACTATATGGCTCTTCATCTTTAGAGGTTATTACAAAAAATATACATAACGTTAATTTGTTGATTGTGATTTTTACAAAGAAAATAGTGGTATTAATATCAAATTATAACCCATATTGATTCATTAACATTATATAGTTACGGACAAGGCTAATTTTTTTCATTTCGAAGACAATACATCAACACTCAAAGAGTGTCCGTTCATTAATAATATAGATTTTTTTTCTCAATCTAATTCTTATTTATTGAGAAAATAAAAATAAATCCAAACCGGGTTTTAAATTTCACTCACTCTTTAGTCTATATAATTATTAATTAATCTACTCTTTTATTGTATTTTTTTATATATTAAGTTCTATAATGGAAATTTTAATACATATATTATAATAAAATAACAATATTTACACAATAATTACAAATTACATACTTATTATTTCTTAATAATATTTAACAAAAATTTATTTTGATATAAAAAAATGATTTTATGAGGTCAAGTACTGGATTCCAATTGTAAAGATTAATGAAATAACATAAACATATTTACTATTATAATATAATTAATGCCAACTATAGTACTAGTAATAGTAGCTATTGTAAAATAATTATTTAGTTTAGTGAAATAATGTAATAGTTTATTTGTATTTTAATTTCATAAATGAATAATTAATTATCTTTTTAAAGGTCCAATTAAAACCTACCCGCCGTCGCTGAAACTAATAAGGAATTAAGGTCACTTTATAAAATACAGTGAGAATTTAATCGAAAATATCATCTTATTTTAATAAAAGGTGCAAAGCGAAAAGCGTTTTTTAATTTCACGTCTCTGGATAATGCGAGGCGCCCTTTTTGAAATATAAAGAGTTACTTTTACCGCACTATTATATAAAAGGGGAATTTTTTTAAATATAATTTCAGTTCAGGTTCCCACAATGAAGGTTATTTGCGAAAAGGAAAAAGTATTATTATCATGAAAAATATTAACTCCCCCCACCCCATTCCGAATATTTAAAAAATAAAAAAGATCTTTACATTTCAAGCCAAAAGAAGAATAATGTGTATATGAGTATATGTAATTTTTTTCGCTTATATCTCTCTCTCACAACTCTTATTAAATATATATATATATTTATATAAATACTCACCGGAAAGGGATTAAACTTGAGAACTTTATAGTTTTAGCAGTGCTTAAGAAGTTATTAAAATTTAAACCGAATCGGTCCGCAGGGGGCGATATAAAAGCCCCCCTCCCCATATTTATCGCGCTGTACGATTTTCTCAGTATTCGTTGGGGAAACTTTTTTGAAATTCGGCGATAATAATTATAACAAATGTCTTCAGTCCTGAACTAACATAATAGCGGATTTATTCTGATGAGAGAGATAGAAAGTTTGAAATTTTATTTAATCTCTATGACTTTTATTTTTTATTTTTTTAAATTCAATTAATGATGAAAAATTTAGGGCTATGGGAACCCAGGCAGCTGGATGAAAATTTATTTAATTGAATATCAAATGATATAAATATATATATCGTAATTAATATAAATATTAACTTAAAAAAACAAAAGATAATATATTTATTTATCCAAACAACATAATATCAAAATAAAAATAAAAATAAACTTGCATACTTGAAAGGGCCCATCTTATATTCCCAGAGGGTATGAATAGCGATGGCTAAAAAGTGCGGGAAAGTGTGGCAACTTGCCTTCTTTTATATATATGGCATAAAGACGATTGTGATTAAATTAATGTAATTTGTTTTATTTAATGTTAAATAAAATTAGAAAAAAAAAAATATATATATATATATATATAAATTATTTATATAATAATATATTATAATGAGACACTATCAGAATTCTTACTTGAAATTTCAACGTCTAAATAAATTAAAATACTTATTATACATTAATATAATGGATCCAATTGACGAATCTATGAATGAAAAGAGTCAACCTTTAACCAGGAAGTGATTGAATGAATAAATGCGAGAAAGGTTCATATACATTTATCCCATTCACTTTTGAAAATATATAAAATGAGCTTCGTTCATTGGTTGGGTTTTATAATAATAAAAACACTCAACTTACATTGAATACATATTTCTGCCAAAAATAATAACTAAGCTATGTCATAAAAATATACATCTACAATGTTGAAAAACATTTGTTATTAAAACAAAGGAATTAAAGGGTTAAAATACAAGAGAAATTCACTTTTCAAAATAATAATATTAATATAAAAGGTAAAGAATTATTTTTAACAAAAACATTTGTAAAATTAGATATTCAATTGATGGTATTATTCAAATTAAAAAAGAAAAATGATATAAAAAATATATATATAATTGACTATAAGGTGTAGGCGAATATAACACAAAAATTGAATTACCTTTAAAGGAAAGATAATTAATAATTTATGTTATTTTTTCAAACAAAAAATATGTAAAATTTTATGTTAATTTTCACACTGCTATCAATTATTAAATTATAAATGTAAATAAAAGTTATTCGAATTGATAATTTATATATATATATATTATATAAAATTTGTTAATTTTTTTAAGATAATTTAAAATATATCACTTGGAGTTTAATCCAGGAATGGAGTAGAAAAGTGACATCTCACTCCCAACAATGTGTACAGGAAATTGGCCAGGCGTTGGGGTATGGTGTGTGCCAATAGTACACTAGGGGTAAGAATTTAAATCCGGAATAGACTGACGATGATTGATGTCAAAAGAAGCAGGAGGTTTGCGTAGCAAAAATTTTTTCATATATATAAGTAATAGTTAAAAAAAAAAATATTTTATATATAAAATATCATTTTATTTAAAAAAAAAAAAAAACAATATAATATAATTTTGCGTTATTTTATAGATAAAATATATTTTTTTTTATTTTTTTTTTATTCCCTTTTTTTAATCACACCAAGGCAATGGTTCTCAACCTGTAGTACGCGTATCGGTATCGATATTTGAGTGCCAAGTTACAGATTCGTGACAAATGAATAAAATAATAAGAGAAAATATATTATGTATAAAATTTTGTTCTTTTTTCAAAAAACTTTTAGCTACCGAAATCCTTATTTTTAAAATTTACCGGTACTTGATACCAAGATTGGGAATTACTAAAAAAAAAAATTTGAAAATTTAAATTATAAGAGTGAAATCTTTCTTTATTAAAATCATGAATATATAAAAATACTGAAAAAATATATGGACTTTTTCATAAAAGATTTCATTTACACTTCAATTTAAAATCAATTTTTTTTTTATTGTGTTTATGTAAACAAAACTCAACATACAAAAAATAAATAAATAAATCAAATACAATAATTTTGAATGAGAAACGAGGAATAGAAAAAAATAAGTTGATGATGGAATGTCATGCAAAGATAAAATAAAATTAAATTAAAAAAAAAAAAAAAAAAAAAAAACAACATATCTATATAAATGTGAATATTATTTCAAAAGAAAAGGAGAAGGCACGCGAAGAGGTAAACACGATCCCTCATCATTATCTTGTGAACAATAAGATTAAGGCACTTGTGCATGAAGAGCTGCTTCGCTACTCGACTTAAACCCTCTCTCTCTCTCTCTCTCTCTCTCTCTCTCTCTCTCTCTCTCTCTTTCCCTTGCGTGCTATTTTTATTAGATTAATTAAAGTGTTAGCGAGAGTGGGATAGAGAGAGAATCGCGAATTTCGTATGGTGATGGTAGGGGAAGAACCGCGAAAACTCGGATCGAAAGAGAGAGAGAAAGAGAGACATAGGACCTATACAACAGCGAGTCAGCGGAAACGGAAATCGATGACGACATCAGCAAAATTAATGGCGAATAGAAATGCCACGTGGGAAATGCCATTGGAAAGAATAAAGGGAAAGAGAGAGGGTCTTTATTAATTTAATTAAATTCAAATATTCACAGGCGATTTTTGTATGTATATATTACTGATTGGTTGAAGGGATTAAGATAGTGAAAAGACGAATTATATTAGTAATTTCTCCTTAAGTACTATTAATAAGTGTATTTTTATGGTACGGTCAAAAGAACAAATGGAATGTCCATTAATGCCGCAATGGTGACAGCAGCCATTGGGGATTGCAGTAAGAGTTTTCTCTTTTTACATTAAGAATGAAGCAAATGAATAAAAATTTAATTAAATAGATCAAGTACATAAGCATAACAATCCATAAACATGTTTTTTTTTGAAAACTGCAAACTCAAAGGCCATGCAACTTCCATTAAATCGGCAACAATTAGTAAGATACATTTTCATAAATTCGGTTCTTAAATGGCACTAAATTCAAATTCACAAATATCTCGTATACGTAGTATAGGGAATATATTGTAAATGTCCAAAAATTCGATTGTTCTTGGACATCTTTCAGTCCGAAAATACTATTTTTAGAATTATGTCTCTGTGTATATTCGTTAACATGATAACTCGAGAACGCTTTAATGTAGATCAACTAAATTTTAAATTTACAGCATTACAACAAAATCACAACTCTATCAAGTTTTGGGTTATTTCTCAAAATCAAGCTAATTTAAATGTAATTCCGCTGTCACGAGTAAAATGTTGCATAGACACATTATATCAATGTATTAAAATTTAGTTCACCGACAGCAATGGTACTTTACCTAAAACCTTTTTCTAAAACTAGTGGTATGTGGATTATTTTTCTTTTAGAGGAAGATGGGGGGAAATCCCCCATTTGGTAATCAAATTAATATTTATTTTTACAGGTGTTTATTTATTTATTATTTATTAAAAAAAAAAAAAAAAATTAAAATTGTTTTTAAAGGTCAATTTCAATTCATAGGATTAAATAATAAAAAATAATTTAATCTTCTGAAATAATTATTGAAAAATATATAAAGGGATCAAAATGTATATATAGATTGGGTGGGTAGAGGTGGGCGAGGGGGGGATGGTTTATAATCGAATTGAACTCCCACCAAAATGGAAACATTCACATCATCTCATTAGCACAATCAATAAAGAGGCTAATTGATTGGCAAAACTTGTCCTTTAAACGATCATTGCAAATATCTACATGTTTTATGTGCGTGTGGTTTTTTTTTTCCATTTTCCATTCTATATTCTAAACGCTCTTGTAGGATAGAATCGAATTAAATTTCGATTCAGATAATATGCGTGGGAATTCATTACTGTATCAAATAGATATTCCATTTAAATTAATTATTTCTGTAAATTTTTTCTTGTTTTGTTGAAATTTTTGATTTTGGTAATTTTCGTTTACTTTAGGAGAGGTGTCTCCTTAAATAGTTCCATAAAATTAATTTTCTTAGATTTTAGGAAAAATGTTTAATCAAATTGTAAAATTCAAATAGAAAAGGAAAAATTCATTGGAATTTTCAACATAACTTTTGAATATACCAAATAGTTCTAATTTTTTTGTAATGTATATTTTTTCTAGAATTGTATTGTTTACATATTCTTTACAATATATTTTTTGTAATTATCTTTCTTATATATTTTATTGTTGGTAAATGTATAGTGTATTTTTTATAAAATGTAAATAAACAAATAATGATTAAAGCCAAGGGCCGAAAATGAATTTAAAAAAAAATTGAATATATGGTTAATGGGTGAAGAACCTTTTTTAAATGAAGCGCCATATTCATTTTCGGAAATAGAAGAAAGGGCCACAGAGGATAGTAATTCTAGGGCGGAAATGTCACTTTAGATAATGAATAAAAAATTTTGGTGTGAAATTTTTCTTTTCTTATTTACAGGGGAAGGGGGAAAAATTCTCCCATTTGGGGAACTTAACAAATTAATATTTACTAATTATGAAGCAAAATAAAACAAAATAAAAACTCAATTATCCGGATCCAACCCAGACGTGAGGGGCCCAGATTTTTTTTACTTTTTTTTTTCTTCAATTTTTCCAGGTTTTTCAAATTTTTTAAAATTAAAAAAAAAAAAAAAAAAAAAAAAAAAAAAAAAAAAAAAAACCCAAAAAAAATTTTTAAAAAATCCCCCCTTTCCCAAAAAAAAAAACGGAAAATTTTTTATTTTCCATAAAATATTTTTTTAAGCTTCAATAAGCGTTACAAGCTTCCTCTTTTAACCAATAGCCAAAGCTTTTCGTGTTGATCGCTAGAGGAGTTGCAATCACTCTCAGTTTACAAAGCCAAAAGGCAGAGCTTATCAGGTTGGCCACTAGAGGTATTCCAATCAATGAGGATTGTAATTATTAATGAATTCCAGTTCTAAAAAGATTTTTTGAAATTATTTTTATAACCTTATATGTACAGAAATTAAGTAAAAGTGTAATCAATGTCAAATCAATTTTATAAAATTTATTCGAATGATAAATATTTTCTTCCTTCTTTAAGGTGTATAGAAAAATAGCGTCCTATATATATAATATACTATATTATTTAATAAATTGATTATTTCTTTCATTATCAGTACAAAAAAATAAATTTATTTTTGTTTATAAATAATACGAGTATATTTTTTTCCTTTTTATAAAAGAATGAAAGAGAAATTTAATTTATATGATGTTTTTCTGTGTAGGTGAAATTCCCCACCCTTACTTGTTTAAGACTTCCCAAGTCAAAGTCCTTTTATTAATCCAGTCTTCTTTTCGAATTCATGTCTGGTTTTCGTTTTTTTTTTTTTATTTATTTTTTTTACTGAATAGATAATGGAGAATTTGAAAAAAAAAGCATGCATAAGTTATATGGAAGGAAAATTATTTATGAGAGAGAAGAAATCCAATGTTTATTCTTAAAATATTTATTTAAAAATTGTTTAATTATGCCAAAAGTTTTTGACTCCCATTGTAAACATATAACTTTGAACGCCCTTTTTGAGGTATATAATTAGGTTAAACTTAGAACAGAAATCTTTTCTATCCAAATAAAAGATAAAATAGATTTTTTTCAAGGTAAAAAAAAAAACATTCTGCGGTTGGGTACATGCTTGGTGTACCGTGCACCGTTGGCACATACCATTCCCTTTATCTGACTTGATGACCTATTCCCGGTGCACAATTTGGGGCCTCTTCATCTTTACTCCTTTCCTTCCCTTCCAAGGATAAAAAGAGAATAAATAAAATTTAACTCCAGCCTATGATTGCAACGTCATCATGAGAGAACACTCACTAATCAATCAGAAGCCTGTCAAGGCAAACATTTTCTGATTATAGTATTGTATAGAAAATTGTGAGATTTAATTTTCAATTTTCTGTTTTTAATGCATGGAATCCAAAACTACTGATTTTCATGTTTTTTTTTTTTTGTTTTTTTTTCAATATGTATTTTATTTTAGGTTTTATTTTTTGAAAAACTATCTAAAACAAAATTCTAAAATTTTTCTATATTTATAAATTTTAATTCTCCATTAAATAATTTAATTTAATTACACGGTGGCTTTAAGGATAATCCTATCAAAGATGTCAAAGCCAATTTGGGATATCAAAGGGTAAACCCCTCTAACCTAGGCGTCCCTTCGGTGAACTGTGAACTAGTATTATAAATAATAAAATTAAATCGAATTTATTTTTAGTACATTATTATTTATAAGTTCTTTATTCACGTTAAATAAAACCTAAAATGATTTTGCATGTTCTATTCTTTTCAAAATCACCCTCCCTCTCCCCACGCCACCTAACTATCAATTTTAAATTTTAATTTTAGAATTAATAATTAATATTTTACAAATTAAAAAAAAAAATCATTGGTTTCCATCTCTTAGAAGATAGTATTTTATTTTTTGTGTGAATATTTATACGGGGGACTAGCCTTGTGAAATAAGAAAAAAAAATCCAGAAACTTGTTGATAGTAATTTATAATTCTTCAACATAATTTCTAAATATTTTTCTAGAATATAAGCCAAATTATGTCTTGATGCGAATGAGAAAGACACTGGCTGAATGTTGTATCAGGATACAGCGTTAGTGAGAAAAACAAAGATTCATTTTATAAAACATTTTAAATGACTGGCCTACCGTTTTGGTGTCGTACTTTAGCCATCGTAAAAAAAACGCGTGTCCTGATGAAGGTTAGAATACGAGCCAAAACCGGTCATTTAATATAAAAACAATCTTTGTTTTTGTTTTTTTTTTTTCACTAAGGCTGCCCTGCACTCTTTCCTGATATATTATTCATTTTAAGAGGAATGGACAGACACCCGTTGGCGAGTATAAATAAAAGATACGAATGTCCAGGTTCATCTTTCAGAGGGGCTGGAGTTCATTCATCATTTTTAAAGAAAATCTTCTTGAAAAGGAGGGAGAGAAAGAAAGCAAAAGACTTTAAATTTATTCAAAAAAAAAAAAAAATAAATAAATAAAATAAATTGTATAAATAGATATGATCAAATGAAAACGTCATGTATTTTGAAACTATTTTGTATTCTTAGATATTTCAAAGTCTCTTTATTCTGATTAAAATAATTTTTCTACAAAGTGGACAAATCTCAACTATAATAATAAATAAACGGGAGAACCTGATGATAATTATTATCAAAATTATATTTCTCCTTGTCAAATAGAAGAGATATCGTGGCTCTTTGATCTTGTGAAAAGGGCAGATTCAGCCAAAATAAAAGTCTATCGATCTCGGAGACGTTTCGAGATAACTTTATTATCTCATCCTCAGTATATTTGCATAAAACTAGTCTAAGCGTCCATATGCCTCGCTTCTCTGACAATCTCTTTGAGAAATATTAATTGTAACAATAATGTACATATGTACGCATGAACGAATTCATTTCTTTTGGACTGAGGATGTGATAATAAAATTATCTCGAAACATCTAAAAGATCGATAAGCAAATAAAGGCTTTCATTTTGGCTGAACCTGTCCTTCCAAGATTAAATCATTTGTCTTAAAGTACAGTCATTTTTAAAAGTTTAATCAAATCTTCAAATGAATGTTGACTTATCTATCTCTCTCGTAGTTTATTTTTTGTATAGTACAGTTGGGTGAAAAAATTTTTTTACTTTTACAGATGAATCAGCGATATAAATAAGAAAAAGGTGTCCAAAAAATTTGATTTAGATGAAATTTCATAGGTGATCTATTTAAAATTAGGAAATTTTTTTAATTTTGATGAATTTTAATGACTTTTGATTAATAAATGTGTTAATTTCATATAATTAATTTCATTTTTATTTGTTTTTTATCTACCAAGGCCATGTATCACCTGATTATATTAATAGATTACATTTTGAGTTACAAAAATATACAAAATATATATGTATACAAACAAAACAAATAAAAATATAAAAAAAAAAAAAGTTCAGTATATTTTTGACTAAAATTATAAATTAAGTATTTTTAGCAATATATTTATTAAGTTATTTTTTGTAGACAGTACAAAATTATCCTTATTTTTCATTTCACCATTAAAAAAAAAAAATATCGTTCTTAAATTGTAATTGGGCTAAATCGTCCATATTATTAAAAAGAAATATCTCTTATTTAGATAATTTTGCGCATGAGCAGATTACTCAGAGTGCTGTCGGCTGGGTTACTTCCTAGAGATAGAGTACGCGTTCCAATTTAGTTAATGGGAGGTTTTGAATTATCAGTTTCTACAACTTCTTGGCAAAATCCATTCCTAGTCTTTACTCTATTTCCAACACATGGAACAACAAAAGCACCGAAAGCCACAGCCGGGTGAGCTTGAATTCCTAGCGAGTAGGTTTGATTTGGAACTGGATTCAAATATCCTACATTTGGGATGATATCCACATATAGCGATCCGCCATTTGGACAAAGGCATAAATTACTTCCTGGTGAAGGTAACGAATTGAAATGTACGTTGATGGAATAAGAAGCAAAAGCTCCAGTTAAAAAAATTATATATAGAAGAACAACTTTTAAAGTCATTTTTAAAGGACTGGGTAGTTTATAATTTGTAGTTTCATTTTTATACCATTCATTTAACATTGAACTACTTTATAAGCAAGAGCCAAACCAATTTCCAAATAATAAAATTAATCACATATTTCAAATCAGAAACAGGTTTGGTCAGATTTTAGTTAAAATTCAGAATTAGTATTTTATAAATTAATAATATATTCAAAGCTAATTTTTTACTTTCCCTTACCTATATAGTGAATAATTATAGTTTGTTTTTTTTTTTTAACTTGTCTATCTGAACAATATATTTTAGTCCTTTTTAAAACACTTACAAATGAGTCAGAGTTCTGAAATTTTGTTTATGGGCTCGGTTCCGATGACAATACTTCATTTGAAGTTCAGTCTGAAGAATCTTCTACTCTACTATTAACTTTAATAAAATACTCAAATTTTTCAATTTATTTCTCAAGATAAGGATTCAATCTGATTTGATTTATTAGTCATTTAAATATTTTCGTTAGATTTTGGCAAATTATTTTATTTTAATACTTCTTGGCCAGATTTTGAGTTTGAGACTTCATAACAATGTAGTGTTAAAAAAACAATAATAATGGCTTCGAGGAAATTTAATATTAAAGAGATGATTTTTGAGACGGATTTCCTCCGGCACTTAGTCCACCACT
>JAAAKE020161570.1:0-12006 GCA_010014785.2 Anisolabis maritima
AGAGCCGAAACGTCGAGTTAATCTCAACAATCAACGCGGGCCAACCCGGGAAAATATTATTCCACATACAACCAACCACGGAAACTTTCCAGAACATATATATATATGAGTTTTCAAGTTTAAATTATAATTCGATAATTTAAACTTCCCTTGTATATTTGTGTGTAGTCATCAAAAATGAACTTCAACTAGAAATTCTTTTAATATTCACTTTTCTTTCTTCATATTTATTTTACTAAATTCACCTAATTAGATAATAAAAAATCTGATATGTTGACATCCTTGATGCTTCTATATAGTAGATCTATATTATTTATATATATATTTTTTTTTAATTTGCAACCTTTAAATTATGGATGTCAAATTTAATAATAAATTTAAAAAATGAACACTATGAGTATATAATTAATAAAAAAAATTATTAAAATAATAGTAGTGATAAATAACTTAATAAATATAATCAAAATAAGATGTAGCATTTGATGTGGACCACTCTCACAGACTGACTACAGACAACCAAAAAAAATTTCGAGGAGGCCCAACCTAAAATTTGGTCTCTTCATGTGGGAGGGGGACCGCATGAGCCCTACTCCTGAATATGTCGCCTGACTGACTATACAATATTTAAAAAAAATAAATATTCTCATATTTCTTTCTTTTTATATTATAAATAATTTATATCAAAAAGATGATTTTACATACATTCGCATAAGGTGTATAAATAAAATATATATAAACTTGAGCTTGACAAATCGTAAAATTATTTTTTTGATTAATTAAAATCGTGCCTTGATATCGAGGGGGTGTTACAGCTTTAGAATTTCAAAAATGGGATGGCCGTGAAATTATCCTGGTGGGGGGGGGAGGGGTTATGAATAAAACGAAAAATTTATTTACTCCTATTTGATGAATTATTAATTATGAAGTTAAACGTTGTTGAGTTTTTTCACTAAATGTTAATTGAGAAAATTTTATTTTTTTAACAAAATAATTTTACTACAATATTGGTCTTTTATAAATATAATATATATATAAAGTAAAAAACCTAATAGGTTAAAGCTAAAAGAAGAGAGAAAATTGGATTATATGACCTCCATTGGAGGAACAAGCCTGGCCTCTAGGTGCTTAGAATGCAGCTCTGTGAGCGTTTTTTTTTTTTCATGTATAGAGAATGGATATATGAATCTCAGCGAAATTTACATAAGTTAGCCGAGCGCTTTTCGGAGCTGCTTGACTTGGCAGCTCCAGGCTAGCTCACAGTTTCTTTCGGGCGCTCGCGAAATAACATCATTTGCAGTTAAAATAACTTGAAAAAAGGCTTCGATGTATTTATATAATAAATATTCAAAATAATGAATAATTATAATATTATTGATATTTTCAATTACAAATTTAGTAAGTCATTTTCGTATTTTTTTTCTGGGTCTGCTGCAGCGCCGCAGCTCCTATGCACGAGCCACTACTGATTAAATTCCTTTTTAAAATATGAAATGCAATTAAATTCTCGGGAGATACTCTCCTCCCCAACCATTCAATTCGGCGTCTGAGGTTGAATTTAATTATTTTCCATGATTTTTGTCTGTCAAAGTTTTTATTAAAATTAAGAAAACAAATTTATTGCACGAATATTTTTATATATATTATCAAAAACCTAATTAACTAGATCCTTTTGTTATGTTGAGCTACTTACGGGTTTTTTTTTATATATAAAAAAATGGAATTTCTCTATTAAGAAAAAAGTGGGGAACACGTTTGCTACTGTATGGATTATATCGATTCGCTATTCTGAAATCCATTGCATCATTAGATACACTTTCTCATTGTGGGTCTGGACATTCCTTTGCCATTTTATTTAAAAAAAAAATCCAAAAAAAAAGCTCAACATCCAATTGATGAAATTAACGTACCAGTTAATATTGTGTATGATAATAAATAAATTGTGAAAATGGTTGTGAATAGAAGTTAGAAATTTTTCCCCTCTAAATTTTTTAAAAGTTATTTTATTAAATGTTATTTTTCAAGATTACTAGAAAATGAAAAAAAAATACCTGTTCAAAATAATGTATAGTAAATAGAGGCTGGGCTGGAGGTTTTGCGAAACCTTGAGTAAAGGTTATAGTAGACCTCTAAAATATTTCACAAATTAAAATTAATCTGATAAGTAGGATGTTGGGACTGTTATAACAGTTTCAAAATTTTATCTGACCTTTTTTTTGCGAATATTCTCAATTTAAAAGCTTGCGAGGCCGCTGTGCGTAGCTCAAGAGTTCGCGCCTCAGCTGGCTGGCTAGCCTGAAATATATAAAAAAAAAATATTATTTCAAGATATATAAATATTTTGTTTTATTTGGAAACTTATATAATTTTTCAACGGTATCAGTATTTAGAAATTAGATAAATTATAAACTTTTCCATTTCAATTCAAAATTTATAGAAATTACCATACTTTTATTTCTTTTTTGCCTAAGAATAGTTTTATTTATTTCTTTTATATTCCAACATTGTAAATCATTTTTTTTAATAATCATAAAAACCGTTATTTAAAATAAATTAAATACTTTAAATAATGTTTCTATATAATAAGCCATTGAAATAATAGACTAAATGAAAAATAATTATAAATAAATATTTTTTTCTATTTTTATTTCATAAATAATGATTTGTTTAATTCATATGATTTAGAAAACATATTTTATATTTATTTAGTTAATTTTAAGTTATTGATTTAAGTAATATTCTATTCGTAAAATATTTTATCATATTTAATAGAATATTATTTTGTCACTTTCAAAAATTTATTTAATTCCTTATAAATGTTCGTAACAAAGACTTTTTTGTAATAAATTAAAAATTAAAATTTTTTTTTAAACTATTTTTTTAATGGTAAACCAAAGAATTAAAATATATTTATTGTAAAGAGAAATAGGTATTTTACAAAAATGGGAAAGGAAACTCATCCCAGTTCAATCCAAAAAACAGGGCCGTGTGAAAGGTCCTTGTACACTACTGCAAAATATTATCGTAATCACAGGGGCGCGTCAAGAGCGTCCAGTGTCTGTTGGTAAACTTTAGCGTCTCTAACCTCCCTTCCCCGTACGAAATCACATTATAAAACATATTAAAAGTACCATTTCCGTTTGGAATCTTTCCAATCCTATCCTATCCTGCACACATTGCTCATTGTCGATGCCCTTGCGCCCTATTTGGAAGATTCCAGATTCAGAGCTAATCCTTAATTTCTGTTTGGAATCATTTTGACTTTGGTTTTTAAGTATTTTCTGAGCCCATATGGACTCTAAATAATTTCATTATTTATTATTTACGATACATATTAACAAGGCATATTTATTTAGATCAATTGGTTGAAGAAATAAATCTTTATTCGGAGGTATTTTGGAGGCAATTTTTATTTAAACATTCTATAGGCTATGGTCTAAAGATTTATTTCTTCAAACTTAAATCATCGCCAGGTTGCTCCCAAATAACTTATATATATCAAATGATTTAAATAAATCTTCATCGGACTGACTATAATCCAAACCTATGTCCCTTGGTTTTTAAGGCTAGCACTATTAACAATGTCAATAACTCTAAGGTCTCGGCCACGGGGTGGGAGGAGGGAGCATTTTGTGCCATTTCATTTTCATTTCTTTATTGGAAACTTCAGTTTTTTTTTAATGCTCTGAGAATAAAGAATCCCCTTCTCCTTGATTAGGCCAATGAAATTTAAGCTCATCCTTTAGTCAAGACTTTGTATTAAATAATAATATAAAAATCTTTTTATTGTTAATAAATTTCAGCTATGTTTAAAATTCCTCTCAATTTTTTTTATTGAAACTATTTTAAGAAGAGAAGTAAATCAACATTTAGAGTTCTGTGTTCACAAATAGCAACTCTATTTTAGCATAGAATATATAAATTAACAATAACGTCAACATGTGTAATTTATTTTTAAACAAGTTATGAAGTCGAAGCAAGTGTTAGCTTGAGCGCATTTTCTCAAGCCGAAACAATTAAATTTTTTTTTCACGATGAGATGGGTGGCTGTACACAGATCAGAGATATGTGAAAAGGGAAGAAGTCAGCCAGTAGGGTAGCCTCTATCGAAATAAAACTCTCAAAATATGAAACGTTTCGGCTTTAATTAGAAAAAACCATCATCAGTCATTAGATCTGAAATGAGTAGTAAAATTAAAAAACACAACTTTACAAAATAAATTTAAAATAATAACCTTCAGTATATGCAGATTAAATGTATAAGACATTAAAATCGGAGATAGAGTTGTTGTATATTACAATACAAAAATATATATAACATATATAAAATGTATATAGATAAAATAATGTTCATCAGTACTGATTGGCGAAGTCTTCAGAATGAAAAAAAATTATTTATCTATTACAAGCAAATAAAATAAATATTGGGAATCAACGATTGATGAGATCGCTGACCCATAATACAAATATAAATATAAAAAGCCGAAATATTATTAACTTAATCTTTTCTTTGACCCCAAGAAAATTATATTTATACAAACATGTCATTATTTAGAAAGTTTTTTTACATTTTATAATTTTCTATTTTATGCCAGATATAATAAATGGTCCAAATGAATATTACAATTTTTTATGCAATCTGACCAGAAAACATTTAATTGGAAGTTTTATTTCGATAGAGGCTATCCTACTGGCAGACTTCCTCCTTAAATTTTTTTTTTGTTCATAAAATAAAACCATTAGTTAATTTTTTTTTAATAAAATCATTTTTAAAGTAGTCTTTTTGAAATCTTTTCAACAAAATGACAAATTTTAATCAAGAGAATATACCATAATATTCTTCATCTCAGGCCCACGCCGTATATAAGTGCAAAGTCGTGTGGGCACGACAGTGCCGAGTCTCCGGGGTTGCTGAAAGACCTCAAAATTCGAAAGTAAATACAATTTTAAAAATTATTTTATTAAAAAAAATTTTTTCATAAAATTCTTGAATATATTTTACTAAATAAAATTAAATTAAAGCGTGAGGTACTCATTGAAAATTCTTATTAGTTTTTTATAAATGATTTTTAATTCTCAATGAGCGCTCATGTTTTTATTTCATCAGAAATATTCAAAAATTTTATGAAAAAAATTATTTTTCTCTTTTTAGTACTTTTAAATAAAAGTTTTTTGTTTTTGTTTTTTTTACAGTGCTTCAAGCAACGTTCCATTTATAAAAATTATTTTTCAATAGTGGATAATATTTAACATGCAAATGCTTTACACATTGTATTAGCGTTGAAAAATTTGAGAGCGACATAATTAAAATTGCACAAGGGCGCTAAAATGCTAGGCACGGCCTGCTTCTTCTTCCATTTCATACTCAGAGATGCGACCGATATCAAGCCGGTCCGGAGGGTAGAGAGAAAAAAGACAGGCTTAGAAAGAACAAAAGAAACCCAGACTTAGCTCGGATACTCGTGCTCTCCATCCACGAACTCACTAAGGCTGAGCTCCTGGAATTATATATATTACAAAAATTTAATGTTGAGATCTTGAAGGAGAGGGCAATATTCTGCAAAAAGAGTTTTGGAATGTAACGGAGGCCAATACTTTACTCTCTTGCCTCGGGTATGGTCTCTGTATTTGACCTTAAAATAAATAATCGAGAAATTATCTTTCCGTATATCTACTTAATTAAAAATTTATTTTTAAGAATAAAAGCTCGTAAAAATCTCTACGATGGGTGAGAAGAAATCTTGGTGGGGAAAACTTTTTGGTGACAATTTTTTAAAGTGGGATTATTAATTTTTATTATTCCAAGAATGCCTCCGCTATAAAAGGTGAAAAATAAAAATAGAATGAATGGTATATGTACATATGCATGAGTGCGTATGTGTACCGAGCAGCGAGTTAACAGTAAGCAAAATGAATATTTTGCCCCTGATTTTTACCAAAATACGGCCCCGAATTAACCTAATAATAACAAAAATTTTAAGAAAAAAATTAAACTTTTTAGAAAATGAATTGATTGTCATTAAATAAATTTTTTGTCTTTTTTGGCATCTGAGACCATTTAAGATGCCCCATATTTATTTAAATTAAATGGAAGTTAATATAATAAATTTTATTTCTCAGGTTGGGAAGCGAACCACTGAGCCTAATATGAAAAATAATTTATTTATATTCAATCTCAAAACTTTATAGAGTCCAGATGAAATAATTTGCTGGAACCCCAAAGAACCTATGACATAATAGGGTGAGTGAGTGCCATTGAGTTTGTGTGTATGCGTGTGTGTATATGAAGCCCCCCTTCATATACACGCACACACAAAAAGAGAGGGAGAGAGTGAGTGATAAAAGATGGCGGAGGGATTTGGAATTAATTCTAATAAATATTATTTATAGACATGATTAGACACCATTTTATTATATCATTTATTATTATCATCAATCACAATAAATTAGAAAATATTCAAAATAAATCAAATGATTTACTTTCTACTTATTTACTAAAACTTCACTATTCATTTACAAGATATTAATTAAATAATTATGAAAAAATACTTTACCTTTTAAAGGAATCGTAAACCAAATAAAAAAATAATAAATTAACTGGGTGACCATTTCGTTCTTGCCCAATCCGGGACAGGGGGTTCTGAGTAGAGTGGATAGACAACTAAATCAATCTTCTGCAATACATTATTTCGATAAAATCGAGACACGATGCCAGAATGAGGGACTGTCTTGGTCTTTCTGAGGGAAATTAATTAAACTCCTTGATCAGCTTGAAACCAACTAGCAAAAGAATATAGAAAATACGGAGTCCTTTCAAAAAGTGAATAAAACATAATTTTTTTAAATTTACAAAAAAAATATTTGCAATACATCATCTATATATAAAATATTTATTATTATTTAAGCATACAAAATTTCATTGATACATTATTACATTATCATTTCAAAAATAAAAAATTTTATGAAATTGAATTATTTTTAATAATGTTTTTAAAAGAGTTTTAGGAAAATATATATTTATTTCTTTTGAATATATTTATTAGAATGATATAATATTATTTATTTATTTATTTTTTTTATTTATAGATAATTGTATTCTTTGAGAGCGGCTCATTTGAACGTGGAGTTTCAAAAATCCTTCACCAGAGAACGCTAATATCAGAGTCAAATAATAATTTTTAAAATTTATAAATAATAAAAAAATGATTTATTTGTTACCTATTTATTTATTTTTTTCTTTTATTAATAATGTATGATAAAATTTATTATTCTTTTATTTTTTTAATAGTGATGAAGAGGAATAGGTTTGATGAAAAAAAAAAATTAAGACTGGCACCACAGAGAACAGAAGATATTGCAAGTTGTCTGGTGAACGTTTTAATTATATAAGAAGTATACCTAATCAAAATGTGAATTTTTGAATTTAGAACAGAGAAGAAATGAATTTATAAAGTAAGCTTGAGTAAAAATTGTTGTCTGGCATATTTCTATATTAAAAAGAACACTTTATTAAAAAATGTTTTTAACAAAGTAATTAATTTAAGATTAATAATATGGTAAATTATATGACCGGCGTGACACAGACATTATTATGTTTTTTATTTTTATTTAGAGAAAAAAGTCTAGAAATAATTTTAATTTTAAAATTATATTATATCATATTTTAAACGAAAGGGGCGCTAAATTATTTTTAAAATATACTTTTTTAATTAAAAATAATCTTTTTAGATCCAATTTTTAATAATATTATTATTATATAAAATTGACATTTATTATAAATAATATATAAATATCATTTTGTTTAATTTTGAAAAACGCGCCTTAACTCTCTATTCGCCTCTAAATAAAGTAAAAATAAAATTAGTCATATCTAATTGATAAAAATTCAATAATACTTATTATTATAATTTTAAAATATATATTATAGATTTTTATTTATAATATATTTATAATTTACTTATTGAAAACTACAAAAAAATTTAATTATTAATAAATTTATTAGATTTTTATAATTTTTTAAATTAAAATTTGAAAAGAATAAAATTAATTTAATTATTATTTTTACTTTTAAATAATAATTAAATGATTGGTAATTAATAATGTATATCTAATTTGTTTTTGGATTAAAGGCGGAGCTTGTGAGTTGCATGAGTATCCGCTAGTTTCGCTTTGATCACCACCCTGACGTTCCAACGCATGCGTCAGCGGAAGTGGAGAAGCCATCGCCCAAAGATAACGGCAGTTGGATCCACACGGGTAAGTTATAAATTTATCCCTTTTTTAACTAGATATCCCTTTTGTATGATTATTAAATCCATCACTAAAATGTGTTTTTGATCAATTAGTTAATGATTTGTGTCTTTTTAAATTTATCGATTGCACGAAAAAAAAAACCGAATTTGGATCTGTCAAGACATGGCGGGTCGAATGCAATGGCCCTTATCGAATTAATCTCCAAACTAATTTCATTTTTATTTGCGGGAACATTCTTCTACAACCAACTTCAATCGCTTACATTCGAGGTATTTTATTTCATCTATTTCAATTAATTCAAAAACTTTCACAAAATCATTTAATAAAAGTGTCACCTATTGTTTATGTTAATCTTAAATTTATTTTTTTTTAGATCACATGAAAAAATTTAATTAAAATTTATTTCAACCGGTTCATGGATTAATTTTTATATAAAAAATTTATTTTTAAACTCAATTTTTGAAACATATAATCACATATTTTCTTTCTCTTAACTAATCGGTTACTTTTTTCTTTATTAATTTTTTTCCTACAAAATAATTCTATTTAAATCTTTATATTTGAATAATATTTTAACTGTTTGTTTTTTAGAACTTTGATGCATGTCAATAGCTGTCATTTGTATCATTTCTAGCAGCATGATTGAACAAATTCAAGCCATTGCTCTTAGGAAATGATTGTGACAGTTTCAATTAAATTCACTTTAAAAAAATCATTTATCAAATTTATTTTTTCAATATCACTATATTCGCAAGTATAGTATTGGAACAAAATTTTATGCGAAAATTTCTTCTATTTTTAGATTATTAATCACATTGTTATTGTTAATCACAAAAAAAAAAACGCCGGTTTTTAATTAAAATAAAAAAACTTTATAATTAAATCTTATTTTTAATTCTTACAAAGTTAAATCGAATGTATTTTTCCAATAAGAAAAAGAAATTTATTTTTAAAAATAAACATGCATCATTGTTTGTGAAGAATCAGAATTCATTCGTGAAATTTTTATCCCTTAACCATCAACATAATAAAATGGACAATGGTTAGATTTTCTTTCGAGAAATATTTTTTTTTTTTCTTTTGCGATAATTATTTTAAGCCAAAATGATCAATTCCAGGAGACAAGTAATAGAAAAACTTCAACTCTTATTCTAAAAGTGATTTTGCTCCTCCTTAATGGTGTCAAATGGAAGTATAAAATTGTATCAAATATTAAAAAGTTAAGCACTCATCAAATAATTTTGACACTAAAATTCGAAAAGTAGACTTAATCACTTTGACTTTTAAGCGGCTCATTAAAGACTTAAAAGTTTCATTATTAAACCTATCCATTTTATAATGTTAATATTTTATTTGAATATATATTTATTTAATATGATGATTAATTTATCTTGTTTTTTCGGGAAAAATGATATCATTACAAGAAAATTATTGATCCATTTATATTAGCATGCTCTTCTAATGGTTCTACTGCTTTTCCTAATATTTTCATTATTTTCATTTTATCTTATCATTTAATCATTGTTTTCTCTTAACTCTAGTAAAAGCATTTTTTAAGTTTTCTTTTCAAATAAGATCTCAAACGGATCTTTGATAAAAATTAATTAAAAAGAAATATTTATGAATCATCAAAATGTTAAAATCATTTTTCATTTTCAATTCGAGATAAATATTTATAGAGGCATATCATGTATTAACAAACAATAATGTATTTGTCATGACGATTTGAATTCACCTTCGCTAAATACTTTATAGCTGCTAATATATCAAGATTCTTGTTGCTCCAATGTTTTTATTAGACACTCATTTAGCACACACATTTCTTTTGAAAAGGTTTTTTATTTTGAGTTTCACTGTTTAAAGAAGCCTTTAGGGATTAAGGGGTTCTGAGATTATTCCTGATTTGTGAAAATACATTTTTTGATTTTGTATTCCCAAAATTAAAAACAAAATCACTGTTTTTTTATTTGTATTGGATATATATATATATATATATAGAATGATTTCACTAGTTGAGCCATGTTTTTTTAAGGCTTTCCCAGCGTGTTTGTTCTTATTTAGGTACCATTATCAAGAGAGGTAACTTGTAAGGATTCCTTTATTGATAATAATTCCAAAAGGCGAAATCTAGGAAAATTTTCAAAAATCGCTTAACCTGTAAAACTCGCATATCACAGAAACCTTTCGAAGCATATTATACTTAGACAAGAGCGGAATCTGAGTGATAATGGGAGGGGTACTTTTAGAAAATCATTTGAGTGATAAAACTTTTACTTTTTTTTTTAAATCGGGTTGTCAGCATTTCGTTGATGGGATCGAATCGAATGATCCTTGAGGATCGAACTCAGCATCTCCGGCTTTAGCGTTCCAACCCTTGCAGCTGAACTCATTTTTCTTTTCATTTGTTGTTTATTTTGTTTTTGGCAATTTTTTTAAATATACCGTACTTTTGCTTGTAAAGTCAAAAGAGGTTTGACCCTTAGGATCCGCTTTTATAAATGTAGTCACATCCCCTAATATATATATATATATATGTTGAGCTGCATTTTTTTTTAAGATGCACTGGATGTTTCGGGTCTCCTTTTTGACCAATATTAAAAGAGGAAAGTTGGGGGAGGGGAAGGTAATGGTTTTTTCATCTTAAATTTAGGACTTTTTGACCAATATCAAAGGAAATAAGTTTGAAAGCGGTGTGGTAGTCCGAAATTTAAGATGAAAAAACCACTACCTCCCCCAACTTTCCTCTTTTGAGATTGGTCAAAATGGAGAGCCGAAACATCCAGTGCATCTTAAAAATAAATGCAGCCTCAAAATGTGTAAAAACCCCCTTCACATGGTCACATCCTCTAAAACGTTTATATATATACTAGAATAAGAATTTTCTACTTTTGCAACATAAGAATTTGTCTTTAAAGATTATGACTTTTAAAGAAGCTAACAGATGTATATTTGTTTAATAAAAGATGCAAATTCAAATGTAAGTTGAGAGTATTTGAACAGTATTTATTCAAATAAAAAATTTCGCTTCAATTTTTAATTTATTTAAATTATTAATATATATATATGTATAAAGATTGGAAAATTTTCTGACCCGTCATTTTTATTTGACTCATCCAAATGCAAAGTCAGTCTGGTTTATTGGCTTAATTATCTTGAGGCAGAGGAAGACGCCTTCTGCTGTTTTATGGGTCATTCATTTGATTGGATCCTTGCTTTTACTTTAAAAAAAATAAATCATCACTATCTATTTGTGATCATACAAAATATTAAAATCTGCTGTGGTTCAATAAATTAAAAAGTTGATTTTTACTTTTTCTTATTTATATATGTAATATATAGCGAGAAAGTATTGTGACCTCAAAAAAATCACTGTCGAAATTTCAACGGAAATACATGTTTTGAGTCCCCCTGAGTCTAAAAAAAATGAGTCTCACAAAATGATCTATGTGTCTGAGTGTAAACAAGATTTCTCCAAAACGAAAAAATTTACGAGGCTGATATTTTATATATAAACTCCCTCGTCGGGCTCGAAGTTTTAAATAAAATCAGCGAACGGGTGCTAAAATTTTACTGATAGACTTTTTCGATTTTCTCAAAATTTCTTCTAACAATTTGGAATTAAAATTCATAAAACAATTATTATTAGATGATCTTTGAAATATATTCACTCGTACCCCCCCCCCCCCCCCCCCCCCCCCCCCCCCCCCCCCCCCCCCCACCCCCCCCACCCCCTCCTCTACCTTCCTCCTTTCTTTT
>JAAAKE020161581.1:0-12004 GCA_010014785.2 Anisolabis maritima
CATGGACGCCCGCAGTAAAAGGCAACCTCTCCTCCCTTGAAACTTTTACAGAAAAGTTAATAACTATTAAGTAGAGAAACCATTAATAAATTTCTATTTATTGAAATAAAGTTCTATTTAATTATAAATTTAATAATTTCATTTTGCCCCTTCAATTTGCCGATTTGACGACCCTATTACTCTCCTTCTTGGAAAAATCCTACGGGCGCCTATGTTTTTAAAAGGTTACCAAAATACATTTGGAAGAATCTACTTGCATTTCATTTGTCACATTTGCTGGGGTATTTTTTATGGCTAATTTATCATTTGTTTTTTTTTTTTTTATAATAAAGCCAAATTTTTCAATAATCAATAATCTATAGTATATATACCATGTGTTGAATGAACTAGTTCGTGTTTGGCAACCTACTCTAGAACAAACCACGCATGCGCGGTTGTTAAATCTCACTAGAAATTAAGACTTGAATCCGTTCTAGAGGAGCTCTGAAGCATTTAATCGAAAAATTCATTAGTGAGTTGGTCATTTGGCTACCTTCCACTAAACAAAAACAAACGAAATATTCATGTATTTATTGGACCTATAAAATAGCCATTTTCCTTTTTTTATATACACATAATACATATAGTAAATGTACGATGCATATCCAAATAAAATGAATTATTAGTCGAGCTATATAAGATCAAAATTTATGCATTGGTTTTACCTATGTACAATGAGTTTCAACGCTCATCTATGCGTTTTAATTCCTTTACTATTTAAAAAAAAATTTTAGATATAAATCACAAAAAAAAAAAAAAAAAAAACAATAATACAATAACAATGTATGTTTCTTTTGAAACTCTCTGTACATTTAATTATCTTTCAAGCCGAAATGTATTTGTTCAATTTATTTTGATAGGCATAGTATATATTAATATTTTATTTATATATTTTCTCTGCAAAATCATTAGCCAATATTCAAAAGTATATCATTTCTTTAATCAACGATATATGTCATGATTATAGAGAGCAGCCTTTAAAAGTTGAAAGAAGAAACAATTAATTATGTCGAAATAATAAATTTAGTTGCTCGAAATTACCCTCTCGGTCTTAAAATAATATTATACATATTTTATACAAAAACGTTTTGAATAAAGAATAATACTCTTATTTAATATTTGCCATAAATGACATATTCAACGAGATCTATGTTCCCTAAATTTTTTTTTTAAATTATAATTTAGAAATTTAAAATAAATCTAAATTATTAGTATTATTATTATTTTATTATTGCTGTGATAGTCGAGATCAAATTTTAATTTTTAACTAATTTTTTTTTATTGTTAACACTTCTTCTTCCCAAGAATTGGATTTAAGTTTGTTTTCCTAGAATGATCTTCAAAGAGAGAGAAATTTAAATAAAAAATTTTATTTATACGGGCTGAATTTAAATTTTTATTACAATTTTTCTTTTTCTGTTTCTAAAAATTTATCAAGGATGATTTTTTATTGCAGAGTTGAACAATAAAAATAGTCAAGTCCTATGAAATTTGCACAATTCCAACTTTCTCATCAAAAAAATTAAATGATTATCATGGTCAATACTCCTTACTGGTCCTCTACGACCTGAAATGAGTTTAAAGCCTGAATCCAGAAACATTCCTAAGAAAAGTCTTAATTTACTTTCGCTGGGCTTTTTTAATTATTTTGAGTTAAAATTCTTAGAAGAGATCTTTGTATTAGTCACTTAAGAAAAATTTCATTATAAGAAATTCTACATAAAAAAACAGTATTATTCCCCTTAAGATTATTTTAGGAATGTTTCTGATTATGTCTCAGAGATTACTATTTACACACCATAACCGTAGAGGTGCCTTCTTTTATTATAAGATATTGCAATAAAAAATTTCAGAACCGTTTGAAAATATTCATAGAAAAATGTCTAAAAAAAAATTTTTTTTTCTTATAAGATAAATTGATTTACATTTAATCCTCCTGCGTATATTTAGATTATTGATATATCCGGTTTTAAATGGATTAATATCTTGATATTGTTTGGTGATGTTATTGTCAAAGGTTTATTTATAAGTCCATAAAATAAATAGAAGACCGATTACATTAAAGGGTAAAATATTCATTCAAACTAATAACTTTTAATCAATATTAAAGTTTTCTGCCTTTAACGACTGGTAAATTGAATGGTTTCTAGAGAAAAAATTTTATTCGTGATTTGACAATAATTTATTGTTTCTTCTTTATGCTTTACTAGTTTCCTGGGTCACAAATATTCAAGATAAATAACCAAAATTTACAATTTCATATTAAGTAATATATTATAAAAAATTGGGCCATATACAGAAATGCACTAAGAAAATTATTAATTTAAATTTCGCTTTGCCTGAATTTTTTAAGTCAGAAGTTTTCCTAAGTGTTTAATTCATAAATCTTCGTTAGGTAAGTCAAGAAAAATTAGGGGCTGCATAAATCCGTTCGTTTTTGCTTGCTGAAAGGTGGTCAACCCAAATGACCAGTTCACTAATTGATTTTTCCGTTAATTGCTTACTATCTTCTCTCACTTATGGTCAATTATTAATTTCTAAGTAGATTTATCAACCGCACATTCGTGGTCTAGATGGGTTCTGGAGTAATTAATCAAAAAATCCTTTAATGAGTTGGTCATTTAGGTTTTCTACATTCCAGAAAGTAAAAAAGAACGAATTTATTCACCCAGTGGTATTTAAGTTGAAACTCTACTTAATATTTTTCTTTAAAAGTTCTGAATATAAGCATTAATATGGAATATTTTCTAAAATTCTTCTCTCTCTTTAAAATAATCCATTATTAAATGGAAAATAATGGATTAATTGTCTATAATGGATTATTGATTATAATCGATTAAATTCAATTATTAAGAATTTTAAAAATGTATAATATTAATTGATTTCTGGTGCTACTTTTACCTCCCCATCCCCTCTACCATCAATCAAGAATTTTTAATAGAAAAAAATTGTAATTTTTTTATAAAATTTTCCTATTCAAATTTTTAACCTCTAATGGTACATAAATTGATAAACCAGTGACTTACAAAGTTTCAAATAGTCAAGTAGTAAAAATTTAATAGTGTTTGGAATTTTTAAAAAATTCCTTCTATTATTTCTCCAAATGCCCTTCTAACCTATTCTCCAGATTTAGTCCCCTTTTCTTTTTCAATTATAAAAATATATTCAAAATGAAAAAGGAGATCATCACTGAAAAAAACATCTATTTTGCTGAATCTTTTAGAAGGCTCGAAAAAGTTAGAATTCGTTTGAGTTAAAAAGATGCATAAATTAGTCCTTGTTTAGTTGTAGGAAGGTAGGCAATCAAAATGGACCAATGATATTTTACTTTTTAGTGAGATATTTAACAAGTGAGCATGCCTAGGAGCTCTGGATCAATAACTCAAAAAATCCATTAGTGAATGGGTTTCTTTGGGTCGTCTACCTTCCAGCAAACAAACACGAACAAATTTATTCACTGCAATTTAGATGGATTTGTTGAACCAATTTTTTTTATTAATGTCTGTTATAATTAATATCTCTTAGACAACGATGTTTAATAAATAAAAAATAAAAAAAACTTTTTGGGTGCTATCTTGATTATAAATGACCTCTGAACATTATAGTTGATAGTATTAATGTCATTTTGGTGACCCTAAAATATTTTAGGAAATCGGTACTATTTGGGTATTTTTAGCTAGTGGAAGAGAGTATGATTAATTACGAGGATGTTCAAAAGCCGGATTTAACGTCTCGGTGGTTTTAGGTGAGGGTTTACCATTCGTCTGTGGCTTATCCTTAGTTGGAATATAATGGCTAGCTGCTAGCGTTAGTGTCTCCTGGCGACTAGCGCTACGGACTAAACATCCGACGGATAGTAGGAGCAATGCTGCACCCAATGCGATGAGTGCATATGTTAGGACAGCTTGAGCCACTGGAGGAAGTTCAGTAGCAAGGCGAAGCAGATCTGTGACTTCAGCAGGAAGCCCGTCTATACCCTATAAGAAAATAGCCATTTCATATAATTGAGTCCTGCCTAAATTGTTAAATCATACCATATTTATAGTAAACATATCCATAGTGAATATATCTATTTCCAAATTTAAATAAATGCCTAATAAACTAATTATTTAAGATTATAAAAATATTTTTACATTAATATGGGTCTTAATAACATAATCAAATGTAAAATGAAAATTTTTTCGATCATGGATAAAAAAATAAAATTAGCTTTTTTATTTAATTCTTTCAATCTTTTGAGATGAAGTATTTCATTTGTTATAACCTCAATTTGGGTAGTTGAAGTAAGGAACAAATAAAAAATCTCCATGAATCAATTTTGAGATAATCTAATTACGATAAAAGTCAAAATCTTGAGAAAACGTGAAATTAATCAAGACAGTTAAATTACTTAATAGAAAAATATTTTTTTTTTAAATTGAAATAATTTGTAATTAAAGACAAATATTGAATATTATAAAATCTTGTTAAACATATTGTATTTTTGAAACTAAAATGAAGATAAATTGATGGTACCTTCTTATTACCAAAACTAATTTTAGCCTGAAATAAAAAATTTTGCTCCAAAATTTTTTATTTTTTTTATATTTGGTTATAATAACCTATCATTTGTTTTGTCAAGTAACTTCCTGTTTGTTTGAGAAGGTCTTGTAATTTTTTGTTTATTATTAGAGCGCTACCACATCTACGACAATATCGATATAGGCACAAAGTTCCATATGTCAATTTCTCTTAAATTAAAAAAGGCATCTATTTGATCGATAATTGCTCACTGCACACCCACCCATCTTCATTCCTTGTTGCGGGGTTTGCAAAAATGTTAATTACTACTGTCCTACCTCGCAATTTTATTTGATCTTTTTTTTTTAACTATTATAAAAAATTTTAAATATTGTTATTTTCAATTACCTCTTCAAACCAAAGGATTGGGAAGATGATGTCCGGAAATGATGCCACCTGCTTGATATCAACAACCTGGCTAACAGCCAGATTGATCTGTACTCTGGCACGAGCTCGCAATGATGTACCCATTTCCTGCAACAACATAAACGTATTATTCATACTAGTCATTTAAAAATAGAATCATTAAAAGACAAATTTCCATTATTTACTAATTACTAATGTTGGCAAATTGTTCTTTTATTATTCTAATTTAATATATATATATAGTATAATACCGTCCTCCCCCTAAGCCGTTAGGGAGAGATGTGGGACAACTATCTCAAGTATTAGACGGGCAGTGGAGTCAAAATTCAAAACTTATAAAAATAAGCAAAGGACTTTTTTGAATTTATTAAACAAAAAAAAAAATCATAAAACAAATTTCAGCTTCTTAGTTATACAAAAAAGTTGGAAGATAATTTTTTTTAGAAAAAATTCCAAGGCCCTCTTGTCTGCTAAGGCTAGCTCTGAATATATATATATACACTATTATTTAAATATATATTTATATAAATACGAACCGGTTGAACATCAATGTAGAATTTGTGTTTATCTGGATCTGGTGGAGTAATTCCATCAAACGCTTCCCGGTATTTTTGATCAGCGAGGTAAAAATGCGGGAAGGATAGAAGAATTGGCGAATCTGCAAAATAAATTCATTATTATTATTCTGTTTTCAAATAATTGCTATATTTGATCTACTTTTTACCTATTCATTTGTTTAGCCATTTATTAAATTGTAACATTTTTTTTTATATATATAATAAATTTCAGAAGAAAGGTCCACCCCTGTGTGGTTGGCTATTTAGGTTTCCTACTTTCAGCAAACAAAAATTAATTTATCCAACTCATGAGAGCTAATGGGGGATTATTTTCCCCGCCACTATTTTGGTGTGAAGATAATTTTATTATTATTATTATTATTATCTTTAGATAGTATTAAGAAATCCATGACCTATGATGAAGTCATTAAAGGTTAGTTAGTAAAAAAGAATGCGCAAGTATGTATATATTGCCTATTGACTAATTCTGATAGTCGAAATTTGTTAAAAAAAATTACTTGATTAAATTCAGTAATTGAATATTTTTAAATAATATTTTACTTTTTGCAAAAAGTGGTACTTCGAGGTATATGTTTCCACCTGCTAAACTAGTTTGAGTGAGGTCAAGAAAGCAGTGATTATATATATAATCTATTCAATTACTTATAAATATGATATAGGTATATTTTGTTATATAAAATATTATTTATTCGTAAAAATGAATGAAATGCTAATAATTCATCTTAAGGCTTATTACTTTTCTTTTCTTTCTTCTTATTCATTTGTTTAGCTATTTATTAAAATTTATCTTTTATATATAGTAAATTTCAAAAGAGATATGATATTTTATTGTTTTGTAGCAATTTTCTTGGCTCACAACATGAAAATTTACTTCAAAAAATTTTTATAATCTTTTAGAGTAATCACATATAGAAAACGCATGTGTGGACGTTTCTTTTGAAACTCGCGGTATATAAAAAAAAAAAGATAAAATTCTATTAATGGCTAATAAAATCAATAGTTATAGAAAAAGAGTCAAAAGGCAAGTGCCTGGGTTGGAGCTTTCCTTGTAATTGCTTTAAGACTTGTCTCAAGTACTATGAGCTGCAGAAATTACTTGATGTTTGTTTGCTTGATAGACAAACCCAAATGACCAATTTAATGACTAATGACTTTTTTATTATTTGGTCTAGTACGGACCACGCATGCGCACTTATAAAATCTCCTTCGAAATTAACATCTAAACTCTAGAGGAACTTATTGAAAAATGCATTATCGAGTTGGTTATTTAGGTTTCCAGTAAACAAAAATTAATTTATGCATCCAATGAGGATCTTTTAACAATCATTTATAGATTCAGACTCGTTCGGAATTCTGCAAAGAGGCGGGGGCGTAAATGATTTGAATTAATTTATAATATTTTTATTAAATTAATTTTAGATTTTATTTAATATTGTAAAATAAAATGAGGAATTATTGTATTTAATTCAATATTTATTATAAATTTATTTTTTAGACAAATATAGATAAAAAGTGTTAATTTAGTTAAAGTTAAAATCACAAGTTTAGAAAATTTACTAACCGAATTGACAAAGTGAAACGTTAAAGAATCCGTGAGGTGCACAGGGCGGTCCACTTGGACAAAAACATTCATTATTCGGATTTCTCTCGATGTCTGCGAAAACGTCGTCAGGAGGACTGAAACGATATGCTTTCACGTTCCCTTGGGAAATTACCTCCTCTTGATACCTGAAATGGATAACAAATCTATTAATAATATAATTGAAGGTTAATTATATTCTCTTTATGAATAAAATCCATGAGAATATCAATTAGGATCACCAATAAGGGTATTATGCTTCTCTATCCTCATACGAAAGCTTCTATATGCGTTTCTCAACGCACGTCACACTCTTTCCTTAGACCAATAAATGTTAAAAATTACATGTCGATGTTATTGTGTTGTACATAAAATATTTTAACAATATTCTGAATAATAATTATTTATATATGTGAAAGAGCAAACAGTTTGTTTCCAATACATTGGTAGCAAACAACTAAAAGCGACCTTTGGAACAAATAAATTTTTTATTAACAATCGTGGCCGAATAAAAAAAAATAAAATTCTTCTTGAGGCATAATTTGCATAACGCTGTGAGTTCGTCCGGGCTAAGGGTGTTTAATTTTAAAATAAAAAGGCGCAAATAAAGACGGAAGATTGGAAGATAGAAGTACTGAGTTTGAAAGTCATTAGACCCCACCCACCTTCATCTAATCATTTAACCGGAAAGTTTCTTTCTATTCATATAATATTTAAAAATTATTTTTAAAAATATTCCATTGATTAAATTAAAGTTTGAATGAATCCCTTCCTACCATTCTACGACATAGAGGAAATATATAAATAAATAGAGGAAAAAAATATAGCTTAGAAAGGAAACTCTTGACTATGAGAATAAACAAATAAATTTATTATACAACCCTGGGAAAAGGGTACACCACAATTTGAGAAACATCGCTCAAGGAAAGGTTAATTTTCTATTAGTGTGTAATTCTTAACAAAATAAATGCAATAGTAAGAATGTGGAGGACTAATTGCAAAGGAAGAGGAAAGAGAAAGTACACAGCTGAATTCTCTTTAACTAGACATTCCTTTTTAAATTAATTTCCTCAATAACCTACTAATAAATTACTAAATATTACAATTAATATTACATAGTTTAAAATTGTAATTCGAATCAATAGTATATTTTCAAAGAAAATTTTTAAATTTTATATGAATGAGAAGAAACTTTCCGGTTAATTGATTAGATGCAGGTGGGTGGGGTCTGATGACTTTCAAATGCAGGGGGCTTCAGTCGAAAGTGTCAACACTCCAGGCCATCCGTCTCTCACAATATAATATATATTGGGTCGTCAAAAAATATGGATTAGTTATAAATTTTGATTTGGATAGGGGAAGAGCATTTTCTGTGCTTTTTTAAAAAATATTAATCTGAAAGTATTAATGATATAAAAATGTTTTTTTTTTTTTTTAAATAAAACCTTTAATATAATGTTTCTGTTAAAAAATCATTTTAATTTTTAATTATTACATGAAAAATACTTTCATTCAATAGCGTAGTCAGGATTTATTTTTTAGGAGGGATGGGCAAGTTAAAGTATTTTATTCAGGATGAATAAATAAAATAATATCAGGATTTAAAACTTCATTCATTTTCAGAAGCGGGTCGTCACTATGTAATTGATTTCCTAACGATCGTCATCAAATATGCACATATATATATTTATTATGGTATATATCATTGAGATAGAAAGAGCGCGTAAACTACCTGGATTTTTTTGTTTATGGACGTTTGAAAATCTTTTACCTTTATATGAATTTATATTTTATGACGATAGGTAGAGGGGTAGGCCGAAGGAAGTTTTTCATTTATTCTTTCTAATTATATTACAACGATAACATTCTAGTCTCTCAGAGAAATATAATTTTTTAGAATCCCTTGTAACTTCTGAATCTCCAGATATATATTTTAATTGAGAAATAGTTTATCGAAATTATTTCTTACACAAGAGGAAGCAGCCGACAGATGTCCTTGTCGAAGACATGGAGAACGGTCTCCTTAGTCATGTGAGGGGGGAAAATGGAGCCATCAGACCCATTGATGCGATTGCATTCATCGGTTTTCCAATGAGGCAATTTGGTCATTCCATTAAAACGATCAATCAGTCCATATTGTTTCACACCTTCGGCTCCGGTGAATACACTCAGGTTGTCGGGGGAAGTACCATTTTTCTGAAAAAAAAAAAAAAAAAATTAAAAAATCAACAAAAACATAAAATTGTATGGTTGGCTAGCTAAGCTCAGTCAGAAAGTCAATTTTAATAGCTGACCCTTCAAAAGAAACCCTTAGGAAAATTCAGGGTTGCCCTCAAACAACAGTCATAAACCTTTTATTGATTAATCCCTATAAAACATTTTTATAGTGCTTTGAAATTTTTATAGCTGGTTATTTAATAAAATTACCATAATTTTAGTATTTTCATTAGCAAATAAAAAAGGATATTGAAAATAAGAGAAAGTAAAAAACGAATGAAAGATCAATAGGTTTTATTTTTTTTAATTTTGTATATATTCCATTTACTTTATTTGCTCAAAGGATAATAATTTATTTGCTTACATCTTATTTGTAAAATATTTGCAAATATTAAAAAAATAAATAAGACATTTTTGGTATATTGTACTGAATATACAATTAATAAATTTGCTTTAGCCAGGCGGTTGCAGCTGAGGAGATGCTCCTCAGAACTTTTCCTCACAATTTCAATTACAATAATGAATTATATTATATAATATATATATATATAGAATTATGTCGAAAGGTTGACCCATTTATTAGTTATTATTATTATTATTATTATCTATAGATAATGGTATGTATTATGAAATCGCTGACTTATGATGAACTCATTAAAGGTTAGTTAGTAAAAAAAAAGCATAAATATCTATATACTGGTATTATGACTATTGTCTAACTCTGATAGGGGGAATTTGTTAAAAAAAATTACTTGATTAAATTCAGTAATTTTTTTTTGCAAAAAGTGATACTCTTTACTATATAGGTTTACACCTGCTAAAAAAGTTTAAGAGTAAGGTCAAGAGAGCAGAGATTTTAAGTAATACTTTTGGCAACTGACAATATGGTGTTCTTTGATCAAGACATTTAAAGTTCTCATATTTCGTCCACAATAGTAAAATTAGGTCTATTTTTTTACAAAAACTTTAAAATTTTTCCTTGGTTTTTTTTTTTTTTTGACCTCTTCTAAAGAATGTTCCTGAATCCACCACCTTTTTATTTTTCATCCCTAAAGCAAAAATTACTATACTCTATTTAAAATAACTTCAGTATTAAGCTGGAGGTGTGGGAGTGGGGAGCGGAGGGAGACATGCCGCCTATCATTTAGAGCGCACTGTGGGCAAAGCCGTTACTATAGTAACCCCCACGTTGTCAGATTGTCACAAAACATCGCTGCTCTTTTGATGCACAACGCTGCAGTGGTTCTTCTTCCCTGATTGCCCAATACTGAAGTTATATTAAATAGAGTATAATCAAATGGATTATTGAAAAAATATAACATATACAGAGATTATTATACCTTTAGCTGTCAAAATAGGGCCTTCTGATAAAAGGCATTCCAAATTCGAGGTACTAGTCACTTATTAAGTTTTTATATTTATATAATAAGCAATTTTGAATTAAGAATTTTTTGTATACGACATAAATTACCAAGAATAAATTAAAGTCAAGGACGGGGATGTCTGTCTAGTGCCCCGAGCATAAAAAAACCTTGGAACGTCATTGCTATCTCTCTAACTATTATATATATATATTTACATGATCTGTCCAAGGTAAACAAATGCAGGCCAAATTTGTTAATGAGATAAGAGAAGAAAAACTTAATTAAAAATTCTTGTACTAGTTACAATTTAATGGACGTTTCGGACTGTTAATTGCTTCAATATAATCAAATAATTTTAAATAAATATCTTAAACAAAAAATTGTTTATTTAATATAATGTAATAATCGATACAAATGAAATTTTGAATTTTCTGGGATTCTATTAATATTAATAGTTAAGCCAAGGTCAAATCGTGAATTTTGAAAACAATAATATAAAGATCTCGTTATTGTATGGGATTTGATGTCGTTGAACTGATATGAGTTCATCAACTCTATTATATAAACATTTACCTTCACCAAAATATTATCATTCATAAAAATTATTTGAATACGAATTTATAAATTTAAATTTTTTTATTCAATTGTTTTGATATACTAAACTAATTGTGATGATATTCTAAAGCTATTTTTATTATGAACTTTTTTTTTATTAAAAAAAAAAAAGATTGTGATTGGTGGGATATATAATATGTCCAACTCATTCAAAGTATTATATTAGGAAAGTCTAGTAATCGTGATTTTTGTCGGAATCGAGATTTCAACGGATCTCCGCGAATTGAATTGCTTAAAAAAAAAGTTATTCACGTTTTTCAAACTCTATCAAATATTACTCTCAGCCTTATTTAATTCAAAAAACAAAATCAAGGTCCAAATGCAACAATCGTCTCAACAAATGTAGAACTTCATTTTAAGTTCAAACTTGAAAAATCAATATCTACTCATCTAGTCAATTTAGCCATTTAATATATAAAATTATTATAATTATTATTTTAAACAATTTAAAAATAATTATTACCAGTGTATCTTTTACCCTTAGAAAGAAGTAAAAGGTCAAATAAATTTCCTAATTTGAAAACCCTAAAGAGGAAAAGAAATAAACATTTTTTTCTATTCGAAATGTTTAAGAGAAGATTAATAAATAAAGTACTCACTCATTCTATTGCCTTCTTCAAGTTCAATTCAAGTACAAATCACAAAGATCTACAATCTGAAGCGAAGCGAGAAACAAAATAGCTGTC
>JAAAKE020161592.1:0-12004 GCA_010014785.2 Anisolabis maritima
AATTTATTTATATTATATTGGCTATCAATTGGTATAAATAAATAAGGACGGAGTCTAAATGGCCACAGATGCCGAAAAAGACTTAAAAAATTATTGTTTGTTAATAAACAAGATTTAATTGCCTTTTTATAAATATAAATATTTTCATTGTGATAAATTTTGAATGAAAAAATTTGTGGTACCACTATTTACCTCTCGGGAATTGATATTCTACCATAAAAGGAAAAAATATATCGACACCAAAAATCTTATGTGACAGCACATTCTATTGTCTAATAAGTTAAGAGAAATTTGCTGCTTGTAAGCTTCTCAAAAAATGCTGGACTTTTAATTATATTCTCTTAATAAAATAATCATAATAATAATAATAATATTTATATATATAATTAATATATAAATAAATAATAGACGCTTTAAGATGTATTGTTTTTCACTTTTAAATATTACCCACCACCCCCCCCCCCCCCCCCCCCCACCAACATGTTCAAGTTATATTATTTATCGGAAAAATCATATACTAGCAAAATAAAACGGTGGCGAAATATTTTTTAGCAAGGGTTGATAGAAGGCAGGGAGAGCTGGGCAAGAATTCGATATTTCAAATATATTTTGGTTAAAATATTTAAAAAATTTCCTTTAAAATATTTATTAAAATTCAAAAGACGGATATTTAAAACTAATTATAGAAAATAAATTTTAAAAAATATTTTATTTTCTTAAATATCTATCTTCTTTGAAATTTTAATAAAATTTTAAAGTAAATGTTAGATATTTAAAAAAAAAATTGAATATTTAGCCAAAAAAAATAAAAATACTAAAAATTCTTGCCCAGCGCTGAAGGCCAAATAAAAAAACAGCAAAAATCCAAAAAATATTCTATTTTTACTTTCTCTTAGTTTATATGTAGTATTTATATTATATTATCATCATTTCAGCTGATTGTCTATTTCCTTTATTTTACCAAGTGAAGTAAATTTGAAAATTTAATAATTAGTATAATTTGCCGTTTTGTCTCTCTTGTTATAAAATATTTAGTGCTGCATCTGATATGCTAATCAGAGAATTTTCTTTCTTTACGTAATTCCCGCATTTACAAGTCGGCAAGACAACAATAGACGCCCCGAGTTGGGAGAGAGGCAAGCTGGGAGGGGAGGGAATAAGACAGATAGCCTTAGCTCGGGTAACTTGCATAAGGTTCTCACTATTAAAAATTTATCTCATTTAAAATTAAGATAATTTTCCCTAAAAAAATCTTTTTTTCTCTAAAATACTTTTTACTATTTTAATTACTCATTATGATCCGAATAAATAGCCCCTGGGTCTTGCTTTCTGATCCATGTCAGTGGTTCGATTCCCGTCCCAAATGACAAAATTATTTTGGCCACCAATTAAATAAATAAATAGGAACGGAGTCTAAATGATGTCGTAAAAAAAAAACAAATTTTTCTGAATTTTATTCTTATTATTTCTTTAATTATTTTCAAAAGTTACTTGCTTAGTGATAAATTCATTTAAGTCTAGATACAAGATATAATACAGCATAGTAATCGTCCTGTTTTCATTATATAGAGAGAAAACCAAAAAGACTTTTGACGCCTAATTTATTTTTTTTTTTTTTAATAAAACAAACCATTTATCTTCCATGAAAATTTACAATTTATAATAAATCAAAATTATAAAATATAATTTTATCTATTCTCATTCTCTTCTCATCTTCAATGCAAAAAAAGTTAAAAGGTTAATTTTATTATCGTTTAGCACATAATTTTAAGGTAGTCGCTAAGGCAAATAAAAGAGTCATTCATTTTTCTATCATATAATCGCTGGCAGATATAAACAAATTGAAGAGCTGTCCTATCTACAAAACAAGCAAGACATCCTCACGTGTCAAAAGATGGAAAGCCTCTAAAATGGAATTTAAATATGTAATCAAATTCTCGATTTTAATATTCGTCGAGAGCTGAACTGGGCGCTGCCTCTTCCTCTCGTTAGACCAGCTAGGCTTTTTTTTTTTTTGGATATATCATGTGTAAAACATTACTCACATGAGACGACCACTGACTTGAAAGATGAGGAATTAATATCTCGAGTTGGAAAGACACAAGGGCTGAAATCTTGTGACTTTTTTTTTAGCTTAGTCACGTTCAAAATAGGCAACTTATTAACTGGACATCATTTGATAGGCTTTTATTATTTATAACGAGCTTGCTTCTTCTTCTTCTTCTTTTTTTTTTATTATAACTTGCTCTCTCTCACTGTGTGTGTATGACCTTTCACACTGAAGATGATTAATTTTTCAAGTCGAAGATGCCGTTTAAACAACGCTAATTAATTCTTTACGTTGATATACTATTTTGTCTAGAGTCATTATGATTATATTCAACTTCTAACAAGGGTGAGCTAATTTAAACATGGACCCCCTTAACTAATTAATTTTTTTTTTTTTAATAGGATCAGATAAATTAATTTGTAGGCAAATAAATGATTTTATCTTCTATTAAAATTCTCTAGTATGATGTAAAATATTTTAAATAAACCACCAAAATTTATAAATAATTCCTTTCTGAGAGCCTATCGTCTTTATCAGTGACAAAAAGATGACAATCTTTTATAATAAATTTAAATTAAAAATTCTGTGATTTAAAAAAAAAAAATTTAAGAGACATTTAGCATTATTTCGCGACAAGTTAAGTAAAATATTTTTCTATTCTAACCATAAATTTCTTAGTTAAAAAGTCAAAATTATAAAAGACCCTGCTTCATCTTTTTCCTAACAAAAATACCAGTTTATTTGCCTCAGTCGTATCATGCACTCTTTATATATGACATGTTTATAATTATAATAATGTTACAAAAAAAATTACAATACACATTCATCACGAATTTTTTGTTTTTCGCCATTATTTCATAGTCATTAAATATTAAGTATAGTTACCCTCTTCCCTTTTCTATCCGGCGATAAATTTTTGCGTTCTTATTATTATTTCTTAATTTATATATCAACTCATATCTTCTTTTTTATCCTAATCTTTGTTTTGCTTTAAAATCTTTCATTCTTAATTTCTCTTTGCATATATCGTTCACTTTAGCCTGTGTATCTTCCTCTTCCTCTTTCCTATTTTCTTTCACTCCTTGAATAATAAAATTTTCATTCTTCTCCAGCATATGTAATCTATATTTATAAAGATTTAATTCCTTCTTTCTTCCATATCCTCTCTCCACTTCTTTCTTTCGAACTCTCTTTCAATTTTTCTTCTAGTTTCTGTAATTCAGTTCCTACATTCAGGTCAATTTCATTCTTGACAAAAATTCTCCTTCGAATTAAGTATTACAAGGGTCACTTTGCCAAAAATAAACTCTTGAAGTTTAGGGAGCTCTTTGTACACAGGTTTTACCCAAGTCCACTAACTTTCTCGGAATCCTCTTCCGGTAAAAATATTTAATAGGCTTTTTCTTTTGAGCCTGCCTTTACCAGCTCAAAATTGTATTTGAGCTTTTTTTGAGAACAGATCCAATTTTATCCTATTCTTATTCATTCCCTACAACCTGGTCATGTTTTCATTCTATTTTTTTCTCAGTGACAAAAAGATAACATTATTTTATTATAATAAATAAATTAAAAATTTTTCCGATTAAAAAAAAAATTTAATAGATACCTTGAGATTATGGGAAAGTTTTGCAACTTCATTTCCCCTTTGCTATATGCAAGTGAAATTTTAATTTCTTTAAGGAGTTAAGATTTTTAAAATCTAATTCCTTAGAAAAAGAGAAATTATTTTCAAAATTTTTAGAAAAAAAAAAAAAAAAGAAAAAAAAATCCACTTATCTTTTGAAAATAAAATATTTCCAAGCCCATAAGCCCCAGCTTAATAAGAAGAAAATTCGCTATACTTCTTTAAAGTTGACAGATTTATTTATTTAAAATTTAAATCCTCTATTTAAAAAAAAAAAGTCGCACGTAAGATGATCAGACTCTATTAATTAAGTTTCTTACCTCGAAAATCTCAGCTGCGATCTTTTTTCTCTCCAACATGTTTCATGATGTCTCCATTAAAAAGATGATATTTAATCTTCGTTAAGTGGAAATAAAAAAAAAGTCTCTCCTCTCCTCTCTCTCTCTCTCTCAACTTCGTGCGAATCTTTTTCCAACATCCATTACATATTTTCTATGTTTGATGATGGATCGTTGAAGATGATCTCTAAATTAACACAGAAATCTGCCACTAATAAATATTTTATTAAATTTTTTTTTTACCACTGACTGAGTGACGTACAGGTGATATTTTGGGGGATCTCCCGCTGAGCGAGGGTCTCCCATACAATGGTCACTTTTCATATTTATTAACATGATGGATGACCAGTTAAAAAGGGGCGGGGGTGAAGACGCTTTGTCAACCCTATTTAGAAAAAAAAATGTCTTTTTAAAGATTCTCCCATCTTGTTTAAGGGCTGTCATATTTTCGAAAAAAAAATTCTCATCGTCATCCAAGGAGCATTCTTATTCTTCTGGAAATAGACTCCCACGCGTTTGATGATGTTGTCTCTGTAGACGATGATAATCTCGTTCTTTATGAAAAATATTTATTTTCTTAATAAACTTTTCATCATGTTACTAACATTTTAAATGATTTTTTTTTGCAATTAAAGGAAATACTATTACTTCCAGATACAAGGAGGGAGAGACAGAAATCAAGAAATATTATATATATGTATGTATTAATATATAAAATATACATATTTAGCTATTTTTATAAGTATGAAATTTTTTGAAAATAAAGATTAAAGGGATTTTATATATCGAGTAATAACAAACTAATTTTTGACTAGAGAAAATTAAATAACTTTGAAATATTGCGCTATTATTAATTTAATTAAAATTATTGAAAGATAACATTTAACATACTTATAATAATTTATTTTATTGGTTACACATTCTAATGGAAAATTGTTTTTTTTTTTTTTTATATTTATAAGAATATAATTTAGTACTTTAATTTTTATGATTTTGCACACATTTACAAAAATATATATATACTATTTAGCTTATTATAAAGAAAAAAATATTCAAAATTTTTGTATATAGAGGGTGGGTCTAAAAGTCTAGTGCTGGCCCTGCTTGGTCTCATTCTCATTAAGCAACGGATTTAGTCCTAAGGAGATCTCGACTACTTTTTGTTTGGGGCTCTTTCAACAATAATCAAATTCGGAAATTTTTCTCGATCCAGAGAGTATTTTCATTTATCCCTCGATAGCCATATATATATATAATACATATATACAACAATATCCCGATTGTTTATAGAAAAGTTTTCGTTTTTACACGGTTTTTAAAAATAAAACCTCTTAAAAAGAGACTTTTGCTGCGTATGTATTGTTGAAAATCTTAAAAAAGAACACTTGCCAAAAGAGGACAGCGATAACGCGAATTTCTTCCCCACGGGTAGAATCGGTCCATTTATAGGGAGTACTTCATTTGAAGTTCAAATGAAAAAATATCTAACTTTAGCGAAATAATACCCATGTTCTATTCGTAATTTTTGTTTGAAAAAATTTTTCGAATATTTTACAAAGAAGCTGTCTGTTGAAAAAGAAATTTAAAAAAATAATGCCAGCGATTGAAACGCCTCTAATGGCCTACCACTGAAGCTCTGAAAATTTTATTTTTATTTATATTAATATTGAAAAAAAATTTAAATAGAACTAAAAAGTTTAAAATAAAAAAAAATGTTAAAATGCACTAAAAAAATAAAAATAAAAATAACTTCTTACATAAAATTCTAGAATATTTTTGATATAAAATTAAAGCGTAAATAAATAATTAAATGAGCGCTCACTCTTTTATTTTCTATAATAAAAATTATATACAAAATTTTTCCTCTTTTTAGAGCATTTCAGTTTTTTTATTATTATTATTTTTTTATTTTATTATTTTTTTAAATTCAATCTTTTGAAATAAAAAAAAAAATCACAGTTATTAGACTTTCTCAAAAACAAAAAAAACCCTTTGGATTTAGGAAAGTATTTTTAGTAGAAATGTTTATAATTTCTACCAAATAATCATAAAAGTTCAAATTCTAAAATGGACGCTCATTATTTTTTTAATTACACGAAAACACCTTCCAATCAACAGCTGATTAATAAAAACTCTTCATTTTCAAGTTCGAACACTTTTAATCAAACCAAATTTTTCTTAGGAATCTAATCAAGTTAAAAATCCTATTAAGGAAATTGGTTGGCCCAGGCAATTTTATGTAAACCTCTTAAAAAATTTAATATTATACAAACAAGAGATGACGTGTCAATTAGGAACAAATTTTAGAAGATTACCTTACATAAAAATTTCTAATCTACCTAATTATTTTTGAATATCAATTTAATGTAATAACTTTTCTCAATAAATTTTTATTATCTCAGAGAGCGTAGGATGAGCAAGATTTGTGTCAAATTTATCGCCCATAATTATTGTTAAGTTGCTATTCAGCTTTTATTAAGAGTTATTTATTTAAAAATTGTTTATGTCTAATTATTTTCTCAATGAATAATTTCATTCACCGAATTAATAATTATTTACTTATAAATTTGTACAATTTAATTTTATTTATTCAGTGGCATAGGGATGGGGGGGGGGGGGGGGGAACCCCTCTCCCAAAATCAAAAAAAAGGGAAAGAAAATTCCCAATTTTTTTCATTTATTTTTACTTTCACTTACCTTTGATTTTTTCCAAATTTGTTCTAACGATTTTTTTTATTTAATTTTATATATCTATTACATAATTAAAAAGACATGAAATGTATATTTTAGATTTAGTATATAAAGCCCCTGTACTTTACTCTTGCAATTTTGTAGTTTTTTTTTTGTCTGTTTATTTGTTACCTATATCAAAATTTTTTCATCACAACCCCCTTTCAAAAGTCAATTTTTTTTTTTGCGGTCCCCCTTAATAAAATTCTCATAGGAATAAAACTAAAAAAAATTCTAAATGGGTTGAAATGTTCTATATAATTATTACTACCCAACAAAAAAATAGTTTATTTTAACTGCACCCTTCCCTCCCCTAAAAAAAAATCCAGGATGCTCCATAATGCAAAATGAATTCGCTCTCTTCCTGATTTTTTTCCTCCTATACTAGAAAAAAAAAGATAATCATACCGATTTAGGCTTTTTTTGCAGATAAAGTTTGAATAACCTTATTTGTTCTCCCACCCTTTAAAAAATATCTCATATTTATAAATTACTTTCTTTTAAAAAAAAATTAATTTATTCCATTTTTTTTAAAGAAAGATGTATAAGGTATTTTATATTCAAAGAAAATTTTTATTGTCATATACTGTATAATAAAAAGAGGAGAGCACATAAATTTTTCTATTAATTTAATGAATAATTTATTTGATATTTTTCTAAGAAGATTATCAAATCACAATTTGAATTTGTCCAAGTTTTTTTTTTCCTCCTTGGTTGGATTTTTCTCTTAACGAGGCCCGATTTTTTTTTTTAAACTAAGGCCCTAACAAGAATATTATGCCTATTAAAAAATTCCATTTCAAGAATATTTTAATTTTCATAGAGTGGCAACACCGAGTTAATTTAACATTTTGGCCCTTTAATTTATGTTGATTATCTTGTCGATATTATATAGTTTGTTTATATAATTTTTTTAAAATAAACTCTGAATGATTTATTGGGGAGTCGGCCGAGAATGGATTAATCATCAAATTCCTGCCGTAGGTGTTTACTTTGGCAGCACCTGGGGGTGCGAACTCAACGTGAAAGGGTTAATTCTCGTTAACACCCAATATAAATGTAAAGTGCGCGCCCCGACGAGGCGTTAACTTTTGCGCCCAGCGCGCGCTAATTAAAACCCAAATGATGGAGCTGATAATGATAATGATACTGATTTATGACAATGGCACCGCGAGTGCCAATAGATCATCGATCGGATTCACTGATTGGATTCCGACAACCTTAAATCATTAGCGCATACAAAGTAATTATCCTTGGGGAAATTTTTTTCAGATGATTCATCATACAAAAAAATATTAAGATTTTTTTAAAATGTTTATTTATGTAAATAAATTAGAAATTTGAAGAATTCCTTATTTTAAATAGTTAGGTCCATAATTATATGGGGAGCGATTATAATAATAATCAGCTATAATTTAATTTTCATAATTAAGCAATTATATTTTTTAATATCAACAATAATAGAGAAGGGATCAGCAATAAGCCAGCCTTTGTGTGCTCAATAAAAACTCAAAATTGAGACGAGGTTTATTAGGCAAAACTACGAGACCAACTTTCAAGATGAACCAGTAAACCTCGTTCGAAACGTCTCAATTTTGAGTTTTTATTGAGCACACCTTCTCCTCTATTATAATTACCACACCTCACCTCCCCCCCCCCCTCGTTGTCGAGATACTGACATTGTCAATATTGATAATCTGAAAAGTCAAGGGCTCTGGGCAATCCGATGAAAATTTATTTATACCAATTGGATACCAATTAATGTAAATAAATATTCAAGGATTACATGTATTGTAAATATTACAATATATATATATATATTATATTGATATATCGTTTAATGTTTATGTGGCCTCAGAGGCCATAAAGAAAAAAGAAAAAAACATTACAACACAGCAACTCTCTCTATTCAACAAAAGTTGTTTGTTGGTGGTAGGCTCCTTGTGAGTTGAACCCAGGACCTCCGGCTTTTTCAGTGCTCTTCACTGACACTAGAACTGGACTTATAATACGAATTCATGATGGCTGAAATTTATCTTTTAATTAACCTCGCCCCTTTGCAAAATAAAGGATCATTTTTTTTTCAGACCTTATAATATTTGCTCTCTTTCAATCTAATCGAAATTTTGCACTATTTACACGTGAATATCGCACCTTTTCTCTCTCTTTTTTTTCTTTTTCATTGCCATTGCAGAATGAATAAAAAAATTTCATTTAATAAATCGAATAATCCTGTTTATAGCAAAACCCTCCACCTCCTCTAATGGCGCTTCTATTTTTTTATCATCATGCTAATCCCGTGGGACATACGGGATACCGAAATATAGGGGGGGGGGGCGAAATCCAGGCCGATTAATTTCGTCCCACCTTACTTGTTCACGCCTATCTGTGTGTATTTTTTTCGTGATCGAAATCGCCAATGTAAACAAATCATTTTTATTTCCTCTTGTTATCCTATCTGATATCTATATCGAGGGAGCGATATTTTATTTTCCATTTGGATTCTCATTAAAGCGCCTTACTGTGCCGCGATTTTAATTAAGGCTCTGTTGGATGGTCCTTAATTGGACGGATTTTTTTATTTGATTTAATTTTGATCCTCAAAATAATACTATCCGTGTTTACTTTATATAAAAAGAAACAAAAAATTATTTTTATTCCAAACACAATCTAATCCATGTAAAAAAAAAAAAAAAACATTCTTTTAGAAAATATATTTTCATGTTTACTTGGTCATATACAAAAAAAAAAAAAAAAAAATGAGAAATAATTTATTTATAATAATTGTAATTAAGTAAATTAATGAAGAACGAGAGTTGATCCTTGCGCTTAATGCGGTCAGAGCTTGAAACCCAGGTAACAATTTAATTGTTTTATAAATTGGGGTTTAATTCAAGAACAGGCGGGTAAAACAAATAAATTACTTTGGAATCGACGCTATATAATCACCTATGTAATTAACATGTTACCCTTGGTGATTTATACCGGGTATAACGTCAGAATCCATGAACACTTTGCGATTAAACACACAAACAAGTTGGAATTATATTCAAAGCCTAGGAGAGATGCTTATCAATGAACGATTCAACCAAATATTCTTTCGGCCTCGCTGGTGGAAATCTCTTATAAATTAGCATTATAAACGTCTCAAACCAAATTGAATCAGGTAATGTTTTATTTTTTAAATATGTAGAAGAGGGTGGGGAAGGAGGAATAGATACGCCTTAAAAAAAAAAAAAACTGGCGCGAAAAGAGCGCATCACACAACTTTCTTTTACCTTTTTTTTTTTTTCATAAATAGCTTCAATGCATGGAATTAAAATACATAGTAGTCACTGTTATAAAAATCGGTGTAGGGATATATATACTCTTAAAAAAAACAATTAATAAATAAAAAATAATAATTAAAACAAACAATTAGTAAAAAATTACTTGATTTTCAAAAAAAAATATATCGTTTTTAAATAATTTAAGTTCCTAGTAGAAATAATTTTTTCAACCTTCCATTATAATTATTATTATTTTGATGAATTTACTTTACTTTTCTCTCCCTAAATTTCTAGCAAACTAAATCTCACATTCATCCAATTTAATTCTCTTCTCAAAATCAAGCATCAATGAGGGAATTGTTTTTCTCGGTCGAGCACAGAAAACCCTTCCCTTGTATTATTTTATAACCCAATTCTTAAAAGTAACTAACCAACCCCGATTAGTTTGTTGCTAAACTCTTTTGTCCCTTTCTCTATAAATGAATCATTAACACCCACCAAAGTCATAATTATTTTTATGATAAACAGATGGAGTTAATTGGTGGAGAAGGGAAGGTCTCTCCTCATCATTGGGTTAAACGGTCAGGAGTTAATCAAAGCTCGGTGTTAAAATAGCTTTTTTGTGACCACTAATAGCGGAATGCAAGACCCCAAGGGCGGTTGAGTTGTTCTTTTAGAGAATTTATTGTTTAAAAAAAAAAAAAAGAATGACTTTTAGGAAATCGGCTTTTTTACGATTTTTTCGGTCATAATTTTGCTTAATATCCTTTTTTAATAGATTCCTTCTCTTTTTTTTTTTTTTTTTTTTTTTCAAATGAGAAGCATCTCCTATTTTTGCTATTTAAGTTGATATTAACTATCCTTTTTATCTTGTTCAGTCAACTATAAAATTAAAAAACTTGATGTCGACTATTTCAAAGAAAATGCCAATTTTAATAATTTTCTTTTCTTTTAATTTGGAATGAAAGAGTATTATTATTAGTATAATATATAATCGTGCAAAAATTACCCTATTAACTTCAAATATAATAAAATTATAGAAGAGTTGATAGAAAGCCTTCATATTTTTTTAAAATAAATTACCATCCAAAAAATATTTAATTACTCCTCTCTTAAAATTTAATTTCCGCTTACTAAATTTATAAATATTTTTGCCTCATCCCGTAAAACGGGCACTATGCTAAACGGGATCCGCATTAAAAATGATTAATTAATTTCAAAAGTAATTTAGTAATTTTTATGTAGGAAGAGGGTTGGAATATCGCACGATCCCTTTGATATTTTTAATGAATTGAACGTGGAGCTCTGCACCAAGACGATATTAAAATTAAAATCTATTTCATAATTACGATTAGATTCCTTCATAAGAAGTAATATTAAATAATAAATACACTTGGTACAAGAATAGACAAATTGTTGAAAAGTGTCCTGCAACAATCGTAGTTCATAAGTTTATAAATGTATTTTATTATTTTAAATCCCATTATATATTAATCCATAAATAAAATTATTATTAAAAACAAAATATTATATATGGAGAGTCGTGAAAAATATTTTAGGATATTTAGGGAGTCGCGATTGTAAGAACGATTGGTATAGTTTAAAATAAATTCTAAAGATAGCGAAATATTTAAATAAAATATAATATAATTTTAATCAAATATTTTTAATGTTTAAAATATTATTTAAGACTATATTTCACTCTCTATTAGATTTTTTTTTTAAATATTTGCTTATATATATTTATATCCCACTCTCATTGATGAGGGGGGAATGGTCAGGGGTGACCCGGAATGGGTCAGAGAACTCGAAACCGGCGATAGGGAATGGTGTGTGTTGCATTAATGCACAATACAGGGGTAACCAACCGGGGAATGATTTTTTTTGTTAGGATTGAGGGTTTTTAAGCCTTTAATTTAAGGCATATCCCTCAAAAAAAAAAATCCACTTTGACTAAGAACTTAATAGATTTAATAGCTCAACAAATAGCAAT
>JAAAKE020161603.1:0-12003 GCA_010014785.2 Anisolabis maritima
ATTAGTGTGCTTTTTATATAATTCCCTTATGGGAAACAAAATGTTAGTATATACTCAATATGATAGTGTATGCACAAATTATTGATTGCCTTTTTCAATTTTTCTTGAAAATTTACATTTAGAAAAATAGTTTTCAAATAAAAGTTTTCTTTGCTACAGAGCTAGAAGTCTCTCTTCACGTTCCAAAAGTCCTGAGTGACAAAAATTTTAATTGCTATCAATTAACCTAAATAAATAGGTTAAAGCCTCATATACCTTAAAAAGACTTGAAAATTTAATTAAAGAAATTTTTTTACCTTTCGGAAAAAATAAAGTAGAAAATTGATTATCTGGATGCAAGCAGCACAATTTTTTTTTTTTTTTTTTTTGATAATTGTATTTACATATTATTTTTAAAAAATTTTTCTATTCCTAATTTTTTTTTTTAATTTAATTTATATTTGATTATTCAGACGACCCCAGTACTTTTGTATCTAATGTACTTTTTATTATCTAAATTTAAATAAGTTTCCCATTACAATTTATTTTAGATAGGAACCCTAAATTTCAATATATGCATACCATGGGTGGAGTACATAAATTCGATCCGATCCAAATAACTATGAGATTTTTTATTAATTGCTCCAGAGTTGCTCCCCGCTTACATAATTATTAATTTCTTAAGAGATTAAGTACTACGCATGCGTAGAAGAGCTCTGAAGCAATTAATTAAACCCATTGGTCATTTGGATTGCTTATCTTCAGTAACCAAATACTAACTACAAGCATTAAACAAAAGAAAAAGGAACAGATCCATTTTTTTATATAACAGATTAGAGTTTATTTTTAAATTCAATATAACGATATATTTTTTTTGTATAAAAACACTACTTAATTAAGAAATTTTTGAACTTTCAGCATTATATTATATATATATGTTACATATTTAATTAGCATTTATATCCCTTTTAAAAGTCTCAATTTAAAGTTTTAAGTTGTAATTTCTTGTGTTGTTATTTCCTTATCCCATTCTCCCCCTCCTCCCATCCGAAATTGTTATTACATGCCTTCTCGTTTTGGCAATCGATCTCACTATAATTGTTTGCGTTGATTCATTTCTGGTTTGTTTTCAGCCATCTTTGTTTTGTTTTTCTTCTGTTTGCCACTCGAAGGAGTCTCAAGTGGCCAAACCTACTTGAATTGCTTGCTTCCATTCTCTCTCTCTCTCATTTTCCCTCCTCCTTCTGCTCTTTCCAACAAATTCTTCTCATTATATTCCTTATTGTAATTAAATTTCATAATTATCAGATGACTCTAAAATAATCGCTTTTTTGATAATGTTTCTCAAATTTATTCACTAAAAGAAAATTGCGCAAAACCTACCTAAGTTAAAAAAAAATTCATTTCATTTTCTTAATTTTTTATATACATATATAAGGATTGATACTCTATATAAAAATATATGAAATTATTATTTAGCACAAATTTAACTGATAGAGATTTTTTTTTACTTTATTTATTTATTTATATCGAAGTCATGAGAATCCTTTGAGAAAATTTGAAATATTAAGAAAATTAAAAAAAAAAGTTGATTTAGAAATTATATATAAATTAAAGAGAAATTAAATTAAGTTAAAGGCATCCTGTCCCTTGGTGCAGAGGTAGAGGTCTCACCTCACTTACAAAAGGTCATTGTCTTGCTTCTCACCTTAACCGATAAAAATTTATTTATATTATATTGGGCCACCAATTAGTATTAATAAATAAGGACGGGGTTTAAACGGCCTCCGAAAAAACTCTAAAAAAAAATTTCAACCGAAAAAAATATAAAAAAATAAACGGATAACAGTTAACGACTAAATTGAAATATCGTAAAGGGTTGCACGAAGTGAATTGGGGATTGTTGGAAAGAAATATTAATATATAAATTAATTGATTGTTAAAAGTTGTTGATTGGTAAATTTTCTTTCCGATTATTATAAATAAAATATCTCAATAATATTTAATATTTTTTTAAAACTGGGTTGTTATTATTATTTAACTATCACATCCCCGATATATTTCACCTTTTTATTATTAGTTAACATAGCCTCACTTTTAGAAATAAATATCAAAATCTGCTCGCAGCCTATAATGACATCATGGTAGGATACTCAATAGCCAATCATTAGCCTACCATGGCAAACAACTTTAGTTCAGAAATCTAGAAAGCAAGCTGCACACATAGTAAATATCTAAAAGGATTCTTGTTATCAATCAGGCTGTTTGCCGATTTCATTATGATTATTCTATCTTCTGATATTTTTATTTATATATAAAATGTATTCTTGGAATGGAAATTAATTTATCTCGCAAAATTTTTTTTTGATCTTTTTTTTTGTGTACTTTAGTTTTTCCTACGGTTAGTTCGTGATGGAATGTTCAATAATGCCCAATGGAAAACACCCCAATAATTATTCTATTATTTAACGAAGTTCTGAGTGACAGTCAGCCGACCACTCACAACGCCCCCTGAACAAAGCTATTGCGAAGATAACCACTTAGAATTTCAAAGAAAAAAATAAAAATAAAACAACGGTTGCTCACTGCCTGACATCTGTCCACGCACAACACTGGCAAGCCGTCATCTGCCCACCCCCTCCTCCAGTATTTAAGTTTTATTAAATATAAAATAATATTTTCATTAAAAATACCTTGAAAATTTATTTTAATTCTCTTCAATCCATTAAATTGAATTTATCTTACATTATATATGAAAATTTTGATACGGTCCAACTCGGGATGATTTTTTTTTGTCATTAAAACTCTGATAACACATGTTCTAACATGACATGAAAGTTTTAATCATTTTAAACTTTCATAATTAAAATCTATTTATCTTTTCATCATATTTTAAACTTTGTTCGCGCTTGCTTCTATTAGCTTATATATGCTACATAACATAAACAAGTAGGTGTTAGAGAGAGGGGAGGGGGGATAGGCTAGGCTATAATAAGGTCAGAAAAAATAAAGAAATAAAAATATGACCCATTTTGGTATGTTATTTCATACAAACAAAAGGAAACAAACTTTAACAACTATATTATATTTACATAATTAAACTCATTCAGTCATTTAGTTAAAAATATATATGAATTCACTTTGTTCTTTTGTTTAGCTATCGTGTAATAAATGTTTTTTTTTTTTTTTTTATTCCTTCACTATAATTAGCTATGTAATTAATTCTCTCAATATTTGGACATTTAAAATTCATTATTTATTTCCTTTTGTTTTTTGTTTTTGTTTTTGTTTTTTTTTTTAATTAAAAGGCCTAATTTTATTTTTATTATACAATATTTTCGAAAGTGTGTTTCTTCAATTTTTTTTTTTTTTTTGAAATGTACACAATTTTTTACTTTCTCTTATATATGAAATAGCAGAAAACGATCAAGGCTGAAATTTTATCTCTCTTTCTCAAAAATTAAATCCGCCAAAGAGTACACATTTTGTATGTAATTAAAAAAATAGGTATCACAAAATAATATATCTGTGTGTCTGTGAACAAGATTTCTCAAAAACGAAAAGAGCTTCGAGGCTGAAATTTTACATTTAAGCTAGGTACCACCTTCGGATGCCACTCAAAACTTTACAATAAAATCTCTCAAAAGATTAAAATTCATAAAGCATTTATTTATTATATGATCTTTGAAATGTATTAATTCTTATCCCCCCCCCACACACACACACACAATTTGTTTGGTGTCCATTTAACTTTTTTTTTTTTTTGTAATTTTCTTTTAGACTATTCTATTGATTAAATCGCTTGTACATTGTTATTATTATTATTATAATGGTTAAGAGATGAATAAAGAAGGCTACCTAGGAAGCCCGAGGGAAAAATATGGTGCAACAATTCATCACTCAATTTTCCTTCCCTTAGGTCAAAGAAAGTTATGTGATGTCCGTTTTTCACACCAGATTTTTAATATATTTTTGAAGTAAAAAATTTTTCTTTTTTAATTTGTTTATTTAAATAGCTAGTGATTAAATTTTATTCTTTCATACGATTTATTTCATTCATTTTATGAGCAGGGTCTTACTTCATAGTTAAGAAACAAAAAAGTATAACTAGCTAATAATCCTGGCAGGATATTATATATATAGAAGGAGAGAGAGAGATTCTAAGGCCATTAGAAAAAAAAACTTAATATTATATTCAACGTTATAGTGTCGTGGTTGCTGATTGGTGCAATCTAATAAAAAGCTTAATAACGAAAAAGAAACATGCGATAAGCTTTAAAATAACCTATCGTTTCACCCTCCATTTGTATAGAAAAATTTTGAATTGATGGTCACATAACCCACTTTCGGTTGCCCGATCGCTTAGAAAAAGTATAAGCCACATCTACGGATTTTATGGTCAGGTCATTTGGACAATTACGCAAAGTTAATTGACTAAAAGTACTAGGACAGTTTTGTTTTTATTATATAGATTTATATAAAATCAAATCTGTTATTCATTATGGAAAATCATTATATAAGAGAAATAAATCTGACATCTCGTGGCAAGACTGGTAACTAATTCAATAAAGAAATATTCAAACAATGAAAAAATAAATTATAATATTTAATTTTGAATACCATTTATTAAATATATTGTCAATTAATCAAATATAATATGATATGAATTATTTTTAATTTATAAAATAATAATAAATGATTTTATTAAACAAAATTATTTTAAATCGATTGTTAATTGAATGGAATTTATATAATAATTATATGGGAACATTTGCCCCACCTGGTGGCCATACGGGAAATGCACCATCTCGAATTAATTTGACACTTGCATCTCGACGTATACGTGATTTATCGTAAATATTCAGAAATTAATATAAAAGTGAGTTATATTATTATTCATGACCAAGTGATTCTGTTGTTTAATTAAAAAATAAAGTGATTAAAAATAAATTCAATATGTTTTGAAGAGGAAATGAAAATATTCCTGTTTTTCCTTGGGCCTTTCATCTGACTTGGCATTCGTAGAGGTAAGGTAAAAGATTAAAAGGAAAAAATAAATGCTTTTGGAGTATTAAAATATTTAAAAAGAAGATTTTTTTTATTGAATGAATAAAATAAATAAATAAAGAACTGAGATCTTATTTATAACCTTTAAGATTATCAGAGTTCATACAAAAATAATCAACAAAAAATATATATATAAAAGATTATGATAAGAAGTTTTATAAAATTTAGTTGAGTAGCTATGTTGCTAGCCTTTGGAGGTTCGCCTCTGGTCCTCAGTTCATATATATATAACAAATAAATTTTACAAAGTTTTTTTTTTTTATTATTAAATGGCTATAATATCTAATAAATTAATATTTTTCAACTAACAAATAATATATATATATATTTATTTTTAGTGTCTTATAATCCGCTTTTTCTATTTGTCACTCTTCTTCCTTTTCATTAAATACTTTTATTTTTTATTTTATTTTATTTTTGAATTTTTTTGCTTTGTTGAAATATGAACAAAATTCATCAAGCATTTTATCTAAATATTTTATGACTTCTGAATAGGTAGTCAATAAGAGAAAATTAAAATTCCGTGTTGACATTTTTACTACATATCTTGTTAATCCTCTGGACACCCAAGCAAGCATGTGTAAATATAAATTTAATAAGATAATAAAAATTTTCTGAATTATTAGTATAAATTCCGTAGCCAGTGTTATTTCATAAATCAATTAGGTGTTCGTTTTAATAAATTAGTTTTAAATTTATTACATTTGTCAGTTTGGCCTGATAATGAGCACGACATGGATTCGAAACGTCAACCTTGAATGAAGTTATTTAATTTCTTTTCTTCTTATATTACTATTATTTCGTTGCCTTCGCTAACCTCCCTTCCGTGAATATATCATTACGTGTAAATATAACAAATACAATTTACTAAGTATTTTTTAAATTATTGTATCTAATTTAATCTAATAAATTAATTAAATTTTCAACCATCTTTTATCGTAGCCAATGAACTTTATTTCTTTTTTGGTATTAAAGATTGTTTCTAAATCTAATATCCATCAATTAAATAATTTTTTCTTATTAATTCTCTACAGACCCGATCACAAAATGGGGGATACGGTACTAATTTCCTTGACCCTCATGGAATAAGTTAACAGGAAATAATATTATTTTTTAATCAATTCCAACATTATTTATCTTCTTAAATTTATTATCCCAATTATATTATCATAAATTTCATTTGTATTTAATCATCACCTGACAAGATATAACCCTTATTTTTTTTTTGATTAGACTAAAAATGACGAATAAATAGCCCATATAGGTGTTACTTTGAATGCAGGTACCCTCTTATTTAGTATATATATAATAAAAAAAAAAAAAAAAACAGATAGTAAGGAGAAGTAATAAATTTCTTAAAACCAAAATATTTATCATAATTTAACATCACTCTAATTATTATTATTTAAACTATTATATTTTAAAATTAATCCTTTTATTTTATAATTACCTTCAGATCTAAAAAAACAAAAAGAAATTTAAATTCATTTTAACCAGCTTGTTTTTGTACTGGTTTTATAAGTAGTAAAGTAGTATTATATCTATGTTTGATGGCTGAGCTAGTTTTGTTATCCCCTGGTATTCATAATCTTTTTTTATCTTTAAAAAAATTAGAGCGTTTCTTACAACACTAATCATAGTCCATAAATTAAAATTAAGCAATTATACTCTACTTTATTAAAGTGAACTTAACAAAAGACTTCAATGTTGCCAGGGTTTTGCGTCGCTAATATATATATATATAAAATGCTTGTAGCGGGAGTGAAGAACTGTTATGTTTTAACGACTATGATCAGGGCGCGTTCTGAAAGATAGACTGACTGCAATCGCCCCCCCCCCTCCCCTCCCCCCACTACTTCACTTCAGCAATTTTAAAATTTTCATTAAATAGAGTTTAGATCTTCTTCGACGTTAGGAAGATAGATATGGAAACTTCTCCCACTGGTAGACTAGCTGGAGAAATTAAGATTAGTTGGAGATGTTTTGATGGGGGGCACCTTTTAACTTTCAGGGTTCTAGAATTGGATAAACTTTTTGAGTTTCATAGAATAACTCCAGTTTATAATATCGTTTTTTCCAAAAAATTTTGCCGGGCTTTTCTCTACTTCGTTGATTTCTTTTAAATTCTTGGAACGAACTTTTTTTTTCAGAAACAATAGATTTAAATAAATAAGTTTACTCAAAGGGAAGATCCATAGGTTTATTAAAAAAGTTTGACCACTGCTGAATTATTTTCTGATATCGTTAGCTTCAAGGAGACCAAGACACTCTTAATGAGAAAACGATTCTTTATTCCCTGCAGATGTTATAAAATTTTCCACATTTATTAATTTATTTTATAAAACGTACAGTGGGTCTATTTTTCTATTTTTCCTTTATGATATTGTCTTTTCTTTCTAAAAAAAAGGGCTATAAAAGAGATAAAAAAACTTTTTATAAAATAAATTAAGAAGAATGAAAGGCAGGAGCATCCAAAAAATATAAAGCCTCCGGATGTTTAATGAATATTAAAATGTTTGTAAGAAAATAAGTCACTGGGGACATTGCGTCACCATTGCTACATATTAGAATACATCTCAAATACATGTTTTATGTCCTTTCAATAACAACTTTCTTTAGGCAGTCTATAATGAATCTACAAACGATGACGGGGCAATCAATTTAACCAGAAACGTCTCAATATTTATTAAGTATACAGAGGCTTAATATTTTTTTTAGACACCTATAGCATCATATAAAATAAATTAATAAATGTGGCCAATACATAATAACATCTCCTCGAGAAAGAGAATATCTACAAATGAGGATTCCACTCCAAAAAATACCTGTGACCTGATGAAGGCTAGAACACGAGCCGAAACCGCTAGATATGACCATTAAAAAATAAAATGTTTTTCCCTTTGTTTTTTTTTCATTAAGGGGCCCTTATACCCCTTTCTGATATATCACATTTCTCTTTAGCTACATTTCTCATTTTTCTATACTACTTTAATTAACATTCCTCTCTAATACTATTATAAAAACAATTTTTCAAATTTTCTTTTTTATAAATTTCTGTTTTTTAAATATGATAAATCCATCCCCTAATATTTGATTTAGTTTTTTCTTTGTCGTTTCTCGTCCCGAAAACAAGAGAGTGAATGTTAATTAAAAAAGTTTGTAGTTTCATATTTAGAAAACTTTCCTTTTAGTTTTGTTTTTGATTTCTCTCTCAACACAATTAAATTGTCCAAAAGTTATTTTGAAAATAAATCATAGATTGTGTAAACGTTAAATGTTTCAATCATTTTTATTAATAAATTTTTATATGTCATTTTCATCTTTGACAATGTCTACTATCCTAAATCCATTGGGTTGTTTAAATATAGAAAAAAATTCCGTTGAAATGCAAATCATATTTGCGTTTCATTAATAAAATTAAAATCATCATTTTTAATTAAATATTGTTTTTATTAATGAGATAAAAGGCGCAATTGCCCCAGGTGCCCCGATTCATTAACTATTATTTATTTATTCTCACATATTTTAAAAATTTCTTTAATAATGCTTATTTTCTCTATATCTATTCTGTATATATATATATATAGACTAAAAAATTCATTAGCCCCTCTCTCCCCTCCTCCAACCTAAAATTTTGAATTACTAGGTCGGTTTATTAAAGTATATTTTGGATATTTTTTTATAAACTTGTGAATAAACCTCGCACGCTCTCGGAATTCCAGAGAAGCCTTCATTCTCCTGATTGGTTTGAATGATATTATTGGTGGTATCTTTTGACTTTCATGGGAAAAGATTTTTGTAATTCCTAGACCGGAGATAGTAATATTTAAAAAGCAATGAATACAATTTTTTTTTAAATCTTGGGTAATTATACCAATGGAAAGGAAATGGTATTAGTTAGAGCTTAATCTTTTACCAAGGACTCCTTCATGGCCTCTCTGGAATTCCGAAAGTGGAGATAATATGTTCTATCTTTCAACAATGAAATAAAAAACTGAAACATTTAATTTATCATCCAGGTATTCCTACTAACCCATGGCGTAATAGGTTAGGGGAGCTCATAATTTTTTTAGCCTTTATAAGATTATACGGCATATTCGTATATAGAGAAAAAAAAAAACATTTCTAAACATGAGTGGTTATTTGTCATTAAAGCAAATAGACTTAAAATGTGTGAAAATAATTAAAATAATAGTTGAATACATTTTTTATAAAGTATTACTGAAGAACAGTGATTGAAGCGATCTTGTGATTGATTGGAGACTTGTATTAGAGTATCTTTTCCCGGATGTTTGGGATCATCTTTATTTTTAGTCATCATATACTGACAGTGTAGATATTATTTTTCTAATATGAATTCAAAGATGCTTCTTTTTTGCAATCAATCTTGTATAATATATTAGAGGTTTCCTTCAAGTTAATTTTTATTATAAGTAAAATGAGGATTGTTTAATAGTGGCAAACCTGGGTATCAAAAATTACAAATAATATTTATATAGCTATTGACGTAGCGGCAAATTTATTATAGTGTGGGGGCTTTTTTCGCCCTTACGATATTTTTTACCTTCATGAAATTTACTCGTTTTTTTCCCTCTCCTCATTTGTGTCAGGAACTGACAGGTTGTAGTTACTCTAGAGAGATACTTTCTTTGGAATAATAGTGAGGTAGGTTCCCGTTTCCTCCCCCCCAGCAAGAGGCATCAATAATAGTTGGAAAATTTTTTGCCATTAGGTGGATTTGAATCTAAATTGCCTTCATCTCAAGATTAGAGCTTAGGTTCTTTATTCCGATGCTAATTCGTCTCATCTTTTTTTTTTTTTTTAAACCTCCGCCCAGGAAAATTGTCTTCAGTGTCAAAATATTTATTTATAAATAATAATCTTCCTGAACCTTAGATTCTATTTTTCTGAAAAGATCTAATAAAATATATTTTCTAAACGAATTCAGCAAATAGAAAAATCTCTCTCATTGTGGATTGTAGACTTTTTTTAATTTTATATTAAAAAAAAAAATAACTATTTGTACATAGATGGCTTGATTATCAAAGCGCAGCTGTTTCAGTTGCTACCCAAAGATCTTGTTAGTTTACCAAAATGACTTGGAGAAGAGTGCGAGGGCTAGCAAACAGAAGCAGCAGCTGATGCCTTGAATTAGAATTTGAATGGACCCTTTGAATTATCATTTGAAATTAAAACTTCAACCAGGTTCTTTGAAATTTAGAATTAGAAAAGAGAGACAGAAGGAAATGAAAAACTTTTTAACCCTCTGAGATTTTATCTGTAAAAATCTCTGAAACCCAAATTTGATATGATTATAATACTTATTCTTATTTTTTTTTTATAATTGTAGCTAAAAGAGCTTTGAACTTCTTTTTGCAATATTTATATTTACCAGGCCGAAACAATATTCTTATTTATTGCTTATTTTTTTCTTACTTTTCATAGCTTTTATATATAAATTTTATTACCTAATATAAAAAATCAAATAACAAAGTTATAAAAATTTGATATTTGATTAACTGAGGTCCATGACATGACATGACTTTGACCCCTTCAAAAAGATTCAAAGCATATTATTATTTTATTAATATTATTTTAAAAGTTCAAGGTTATGCACTTCTCATTCCCACAAAAATTCTTTAATGCTTCGGAGTCGTTATAAAATTTATTTTAAATTTTACGCGTTTTTATTTTCTCTATACTAATCTAATTTTTTAAAATCATTTGATATAGGCCATCATTAAAAAATGCAGTTAGAAGACAAGGAAACCTATACTTGGTTCGTCTTTTTGTAAATTGGCTCAATTGTTTCTAGGAATTGAATATCCTCAAATTGATATAAATATTACTTATGGATATCTAATTATTTTTCTGCTGTAGTCTATCCTGGCTGAGCGTTGCAAAAAAATCTTATACTCAGTATTTTTGATGAAGATCTCCATTTGACGTCTCGATTCAATGAAGAAAGTGAAGGAATTTATTTGACGCCAGTTTTTTTTTTTTTGTCTTTTTAGGCATCTGAGGCCATTTAGACTCTTTATTTATTTAAATTAAATTGGTAGCCAATATAATTTAAATAAATTTTTGTCATTCAGGACGGGTAGCAAACCAGTGACCTTTAATACGTGAAGTTGACGCCAGGATATATAAATCAATTGTTAATTTCGAGCAAAATTTACAATTTGTTTCCTCCACTTTCTTCAATCTTACTCCACTCTAATACTCTGAATGCCAAAATATGCTCCCATCAATACCATCCAAACAAATCACAATGACTTCTCTCCGAAACTCCTGATTCCAAATATTACATTTCTATACATCTCTCTAGAATTCCGAAAACGAAGGCAATAAAATATAATTTTTACTGAAAATTAACCTTATTTTGAATGTGAATTTGGACTTAGTACGCAGGTTTCTTGTCATCTTAGACTTTTACTATTGAACATAAACATATTCCTATATTTCCACATTGAATAATAAATAAAGTACGCAATGCGCCGTCCTAAATGGTCCCATTAAGTGTTTGTTTGGCACAACTACAATTTTTTTTTTTTTTAAATAGAAATCATAATATACATTATTGGATATAGCATGAGCAATTCTTCGGGATCTATGATTGATTTTATTTATTAGTATACATCAAGTATAATTATAATATAAGAAAAAATTGAAAATAAAGTAGATAAAGCAATCCAAATTTCGGTCCATTATATTTTATTCAATCGTCATTAAAAAAAAAAAAAATTATCGAACTAACTGCCTGGGAATAGTACTTAGTTGTCATTAAAATACGGACGAATTGACGTCCAATTTTTAAAATGTTATTAATCTAATATTTTGTCCCTGTCCCTTGGTGCAGAGGTAGAGCTTTCGCCTCACGAACCAAAGGTCAGTGGTTCGCTTCCCGTCCTGAGCGACAAAAATTTATTTCTATTATATTGGCTACCAATTAATAGA